>VWPU01006131.1:0-295860 GCA_013398955.1 Callaeas wilsoni
CGGGGATCCCCCGGCGCCCCGCCCCGGTGACGCCGCCGCTCCGCCCCGCTGGCCGCGGCGCCGGGCCGGGGTTCCCCCGCTCCGTGTGCAGCCCGCGGCGAGTCCTGCCCGCCTGCACAGCCCTCTGTCCCCGGCAGCCCTGCCCGGCACCTCTGGGAGCGTCGGTTCGTGTCTCTCGGACGCGGCCGAGAGCCAGCTCGCCAGAGCCTCGCCAGGCTCCGTAGCAATGCTGGCAGAAGGGGGCATTGGCCCTTGGGAAGAATTTACCCCATTTCCCTGCCCCGAGAGGACCCCACTGTAGTACAGCACTCTGATGGGCGTTGTCTTAGTCTAGAGAAGACGGAGAGGAGATCTCATTAGTGTGTATAAATATCTCAAAGGCGGGTGCCAAGAGGATGGTGCCAGACTCTTTTCAGGTGTGCCCAGCAACAGGACGAGGAGCAATGGCCTTAAACTGAAACACAAGGAGTTTCACATCAACAGGAGGAAGAACTTCTTTACGTTGAGGATGGCAGAGCACCAAAGAGGCTGTCCAGGGAGATCATGGAGTCTCCCTCTCTGGAAATATTCCAAACCCACCTGGCCACGTTCTTGTGTCGCTTGCTCTAGGTGACCATACCTGGGCAGGGGGGTTGGACTCCACGATCTTCACAGGTCCTTTCCAACCCTAAGGGTTTTGTGATTCTGCAGGGCTGCAGTGACCCCACATTTCTTAGGGCACAGCTGCTTCTCCATGTTTCACCCGGCTTCATAGTCTTCTGCCTTTGGGATCATTTTTCCATTGTCACTCATGCACTTTTCTGAAAGCGCGCATTGTGTGTAACATGGGTGCCTTGGGGGTTCTTCTGAGGACTAGATAAGGGTAATAAATCTTTCTTATCCTGCATCCAAGTGTAGAAAAACCTGGGTAAAGGTTTTCCCGGTAGGAAGAGCAGCTCTATTGGATTCAGAGGACTTTTCCAGACAAGTTCACTAGCAAAAAACTCAGGTCTTCATATTTGTGGCATGAAAGCACATGTGCTTCATTTTGTTGCTATTCAAGATTAGTGTATAGAGCAGCAAAGTATTCTTCCATTCAGTGTAGTGGGACTTAGTCAAACAAGGTATGACCTGTGCTTTATAAACAAATTACAAGATAATAAGCTGTGTACAGCAAATAATTATTTATTTGCTGGATTAAGGCATGAAATAGTCAGGTTTGTGCCAAAAACATCCATGGACTTCATAACCAGCAACCAGAAAACATTTCTAAACTAGATTTTTGTTTAACCACAATCCAAAGTGTCTGAGTACAAATATGATTTACTTCTTGTTTTGTTTCTTGGAGCATTTGTCTGGGGATTCTTTTTTGGTTGGTTTTCTTTCTTTTTTTTTTTTTTAATTAATTTAACAACTAGTGTATTATTGTATACATTAGGGTCAAATCCAACCAGCAGCCATAGAATTCATTCCACATTGGTTACTCAAACCTGTAAGAGATTAAAGTTGGGCTGTTTAGCAGGAAACATACACTGAACAAATAGGAGATTCTTGATTTGGTGATCAAAGCCTGTGCATATAGATAGAGTTTGCCATCATCAGTAATCCTGTTCTTTACTTTAAATTTAACCTCAGAGCTAACTTTAGTCTTATGTGAGCCCTTTCCAGAAGATCAATAGCGTAACAAAATCTGGAAGTTATAAATAACCAAAAGTTCCAGATATGGTATTTGTGCTGTAATAAAGGTGTACAGATGGAGCATAACTTTTCAGTTTCCCCTCTGCAGGCTGTAGAATAGAAGAGGGAGTCTGGACAGCTATCTTATGCTTATAATTAATATGTACCTAGAATAATTTGTACTCCAATGATATATGATTTAATTTGCCACCAAAATAAGGCTAATAATGAATCTAAATGTCTGAGAAATTGTAAGCCTCAAACACCATGTACTCACAGAAAGTGTGTGTATAGGGCCAGATACAGTGTGTGCAGGCACTCACGTGTGCAGACAGACTCGTGTCATTGAAGCAGCTGCTCTGTGGCAGCCAGTGCTATTATTCTCATAAGTAAGGAGGTGGGTATTAAGGCTTATAAAGATTACATTCTTCCTTTGGTTGTGTGCAAAACAGCCCTTGGTGGCTGTATGCACTTAGAGCCATGTGTGCTGGCTTTTATGGTGCCCACCTCACTGATCTCAGGCGTCCTGCTGAGTTAGAGTTGCATATTTGTTACAGACAAATCCCCACAGTCTATACCTTCAGGTGAATATAGGCAAGGAAAATAGCAAGGCGTGTGTTGGTTTTTGTTGGAGTTTTTTGACTAAAAACAGTTATATGGAACTAGAGAACAGGTGGCTCTCATATTGCACTAAAAAGAGTAACATAAGCCTTATGAAGGGTTTTATCGACCTCCAAAAATTTATTGCGTGATCATGATTCCCATTTTACAGGTGAGGAAGCTGTGACAGAGGGAGGTGAATTCACTTATCTAAGGTCACCCAACAGGTGAATGACAACACTAGGAAGCAAATTCAAATTGTCCGGGCCCTGATCCACTCTTAGGTTCCCTAATGTAAGAAATGCAGTGGTTAAGCATTGATATAGCCAACAAAATTCATAAGGTAGGTTAATCTCTACAATAAATTTTTCAAACATATACATCAATTTTTATCTCGAGTGTCCCAGAAATAGCAGCTTTTCAGAGAAAGATTTTTTTACACCTTTACTACAGAACTGCAAGATAAATTATCCACTGATTTCCCTCTTCAGCAAAATACCTAAGTGCACACTTATCTTTAATGACACACTTACATGCTTTGCTGAATTCAAAGCCTCAGCACTAAGGCTGAATAGATATTCAAGATTTCAGCTTCCATACAGGCATATAAAAATGAGATGTTTTCAAAGGTTTTCTGTGCTCAGCACTTCTGGTTTCCACAAAGGCTCCAGACAAACCTGATCTGCAGATCTCATATGTGAGGTTGATTTGTATTATCATTTTTTTTCAATGAGGAGATGCTATTGAAGCTGCTGCTACAAGTGTGCCCCCTTCAACCAAATTGCTTGAGTTTCTATTGCAAAGCAATAACTGAACACCCAAATTAGATTCCTCTTGAATGAAAATAATTGCAAGGTGTACCTCTGGAGGACACTTTTCAAGTTTTTAGTCCATTGGGTCTGACTATACTTAGTTCAGAATAAAGCACCAAAATGTATGGATGGTGGAGTCAGGCCCTCATCTACAGGTGCTCCTCTTTGCAGATCTGTTTGTGTGCTATTTGCACTATTTTCTGATGTGACCACAGCCCTTGATGTCTAGAGAGAGGCACAGCTCTTTGTAACCTTTAAAAGTGAAGGGCACTGTGGTGGGTTGACCCTTGCTGGCTGCATGGTGCCCTCCCAGCTGCTCTACCACTCTCCTACTCAGCAGGATGTAGATGCAGAAAATGAGGGCAAAACACCTGGTATGTTGAGATAAAGGCAACTTGATAACGCAAAGGCTGTGCATGAAGCAAAGGAAAACAAGAGATTTATCCTCTACTTCTCACCAGCAGGTGATGTTCAGCCACTTCCTGGGAAGTAGGGCCTCAGTACAGGTAGCAGTTTCTCTGAAAAACAAACGTCATAACAAATACTTTCCCCTCCTCCTCCTCCTCCTTTTAGCTTTTGTATCTGAGCAGATGTCATATGGTATGGAATATCCCTTTGGTCAGTTTGGGTCAGCTGTCCTGGTTGTGTTCCCTCCCAGGACCTTGCCCACCCATTGCATATTGGTGTGGGAGAAAATGTTGGAGAGACATTCTGGACACTGTGGGAGCATGGCTCAGCAGTAGCCAAAACACTGCTGTCTTGTCAACACTTTCCCAGCTACCAATACAAAGTGGAGCACTTGGAGGGCTATGGGAAAAAATAATTCCATCTCAGCCAGGCCCAGTACACGGACAAAATGAGCACATTTATGATTGAACCTTTATTACTGCCTCCTGGATAGATATTGGCTTTTGCAATTTATGGTTAGGGTTTTTCTAAATGTCTTCAGATGTTTGGAATTAATAAGTGCTAATTCTATCAAAAACCTTCCAAATCATTACATGTAAGGTACAAACTTTCTGTGTCTCCTTCTCTTGCTTTTTAATCTTCTGGGGAAGAGCTACGCAGAATTACTATGTGGCAATGTTTGAGTGTTGCACATGAGAGGGGATTTCTGAAAGAGATGATGTAGTGAGAGGCATCCCATGTGTTACAAGCAAACGTGGCTTCAGTTTGACCCCCATCAGTCACTGGTTCCATGTCCCGTATCAATAGATGCCAGGCACCACCTGATTGCTTCCTTTGTCCTCATAGCAGCTACACAACAGAGGGTGCAGAACTGAACAGGCTGCAAATAATATTGATATCTTCTGGCACCAGTGCACATTGGTTTTCTGGATATCTACTTGCCCCTATTCTATATTAGGAGCAAAATAAGCTTTTTCTTTCTCTTTACCTCCTGACTTCGTAAAGGGATGAACTATCTTCAGGCCCCATTACTCTCAGAGATGCATGAAAGCTGATTAATAGTCATGTAGATGAACTTTGCCACAGGATTTTGGAGGAGGAAAAATCGATGCTTTACCATGGAGGTTACCAGTGTTCTTTGCTGAGCAAAGACCCAGTTCAAGACAGGACATAAGAACCTGCTTAATTTCAGTCAAGTGTCTAGATCTTATAAAAGTTAGATCTATGTACCATAATTACAGTAAATGCTAGCCTAAATATTTTTCAGAATAGAGAAAACTGGAGCATATTTTGCTATGTTCTTCTAATTTGAGAGCTAAGGCATTATTCAGTCTGAGAAAGGAGTGTGATCTCTAGTGCTACAGTTAATACCCCAATCATTAGATGCATTGTGTAGATATCAGTGATTTGTTAACCTGATTTTTTTCATGAAAGCATTATTAGAATACTACAACTTTTAGTTATGCCAGTTGTTAATTATAATGTAGAATAAATTCACCTTCATCACAAAGGAGAAATACTCCTTTCGTGTATATATTTGGCTTTATCAGGTTGCCAAGAGACACAATGCCAAACAGTTCACTGGGGGGACTCTGATGTCAAGTACATGCAAGGGTTCATTTCTTGGTCATGCTATTCCATAGGAGCCTCCAAAGAAAGGCGCTCCTTGCCTGCTACTGTACAGTCACTGCAAGGCATATATATACTTGGCACTGCTTTGTGAATTAAAATGTGTGACTGAATCAGCAACAGTCTACACAGCATTAGGATTTAGCCTATGGCTTTCACATTTCAGTTCTACTAGATGGGCAGGTGAGCACTGCTCAGCTCCATCCCTGAAAGGAAAGAGCTGTAACATCATGGTGACAAATTGCTCAGTAGCAGACTTTGAAGGCTCTTTACATATGCTCACCCTGTGCCTGCCAGCCTTGGGTCTGCTTGTGGAGGCTGTGTAAAACTCGTACTAGGTTCAGCACCAAAGGGCTAGGTGAAGGTGCCTGTAAGGGATTTAGGTGCCCAAATTGCAGGATAGAATTATCATATTTCACTGTGTCAGGCCAGGCTAGATGCTCGTAACAGCACTATCTGATCTTAAAGTCTCTGATGCAGTTGCTGCCTAGCCTCAGTGCTAGTATTTGACTGAGCAGTTCATTTTTGGTCCCAAAATGTACAAGCATCATTTCCTCTTAACTTCTTGGCTTAATTATTGGAGATGGGTGGAGAGCTTTTGGCTTCTTTGCCATTGTTTGGGCATGTTAAAATTGATAAAGATTATTTCTGCTGGGCAAGCTGTCAATACCTCATGTTAAATCTTGAGAATATTGAGCAACTTTTTCCAGTTCCCTTGAGATTCAGTCAATTAAAAGACTATACATAAAACCCTCAATTGCACATACAAAGGGGAACATTTCTTTGATGAAAGCCAGGAATTTAGATCAAAACACTGTTTATTTTCCTAAGGTTGACAGTGAAAGGAAAAAAAAAAGTTGTTTTATTAACACCAGAAATTAATTTATTGATCTTAAAAGACTGGATTTTTGCAATGGACAGGATCTGTGATGTAATGACAAAATCAGACAATTTGGGTTTTTTTTTTTTTCCTTTTGTGCAGAAGCACTTCATAGGTAGAGCAAAACAATAGCAAATTGATGTAAAAGATGCGTGCTACAGTATATAGCCATTCAAATGTAGCCACTCCAGGTCTTAATGTAAATTCTCTTTCTTTCAACCATATAATTCTTAATGTAAGCAGACTTTAGGACCTCAAATGGGAAAGCAGAGTACAAGTGCACCATTAATGAGACATTTGCCTTGATGTTTGTGACATTTTGCATGCTTGAGGGATTAGTAAACACACAGGCTATTTTACTTTGAGGTAATCTAGAGGGGATCCATTACTTAATCTGTTTTCTAAAGCAAGTCTATTTTGGGCACTGAGTTTCAATTCACCTATAGTGGTGGTAAGCATAAGCTGTCTTTTATTAGGCGTCTTTATGACCCCCGCTGTGAAAGATTTTCAGACAGGCCAGAGCAGGGAGGGTCCGTTTTGCTGGTGGATGATTACAGCACCTGTCAGAGCCCAGCCTTAAGTATTCAAGGAAGTCCTAGAGATAGGGTCCAATTTCTTTAACAGTGCCTCCAAATATACATTTAAGAGGCTTCCTCCTGTCTTGAAATTTAAGACCCTAAATAGCCAGTGGAAAAAGATAAAGTCTTTGTAACCTCAAACTTCACGCTTGCCTAGTTTATTTTTATGTTGTAAGTGATTCTGTGTTGACTTTTTTGTTCCAAGCCTGTAACTTTTCAGACATATATATAATTGATGACAGCTATGCTGCTGCATCTTGGTAGTAATTTCTCAAGGAAGAGTTAAAAACATATATGATGTAAGGAAGTCATGTTCCAACTTCAGCTTTGGCCAACAGATGGTGAAACAAATATGAGCAGCAGATGAGTAAGATGATAACAGCAGGGAAAATATGAATAATAGCAAGAAAACACAAATACTAAATTCATTACTCTGAGAGGACCTAATTCAGCAAAATGTTCAAGCATAAGCTTTATTGACTTGCAACACACTTGCTGGGCTAGCCTTAAAAACAGACATCATCTGTTTTATGTCCTTCAGATAAAATGCATCTATTGACAGAAAATGTTGTCATTAACTTCTTATAATTCTGAGAAAGCTGTTGTATAAAATGGTCAATGTGATTGTCAGAAAAGGCATTCAGGTACCAATATATTCCACCTGCCTGCCTGCCCATACTGTTTGTTTTGAGAATGCCAGGGCACCCTCCATGCCAGCCAGTTGCTCCATAGCCCAGAGTTTAGGTTAGAAGATTTTACAGCCAGGTAACCTAAATATATAGAAGTGGTCAGAATCAGCTGATGTCCTAGTGAATTTCTGAGTCCAGGGTGGAGTGTTGGCTCTGTTAAATTTATGCATATTTTTGCCACAGACTTAATCTCAGTTAAGCTTTAGCCCCTATACACACATGCTCACGTGTGCATGTATCTATGTACACAAATAGATGAATAATACATTTTTGCAATGGTATTGAGAAGACTTTTTAAAGCAGATGTCTGATTATATAAATATAAATTATAAATATAGTCAGACATCTGTTTAAAAAATTATAAATACATTCAGGCATCTGTTTTAAGAATGTCTTTCCAATACTTTTGCAAACATAACTAAGCGACAGAAACAATTCAGGGTGGGATGCAGTCATGACATGGATGGGGGATGAGGAGGGGCTGCCCAGACATTCAGCTGTTCCACTCTCCTGTGACTGTATGAAGTGAGTGGTGGCCCAAAAGCCCTTTCTCTAACCTCCTCAGGATAATATGAGTGTCTTATCCAACCAGCCCAGGCTGCCAAAATAAGATAGCATGACACAGATATCTGACACAGATAGCACCTTCTGTGAGGACATTGCAAATTGCAGAAAACATCTCTGCTGCATTAAGTCTGTTTGGATTGTACTTCACATGGAGGGAATACTGCAAAGAGATGTTCAGTTGAACAAGGGGATGCAGTGAGTCTGCGAGCCAGAAGCTCAGGGTGTATCTGTTGATGCTGAGGTCTGTGTTGCAGCCACAGGCATCCCTTATAACATCTTATATCAGCAAGTGGTGGCTCTACTAATGGTTTCCCTACTTCTTTGCAGATGTATTGTGAGAGGTTTATATGTATCCTGAGAATACTTGGAACCACACTCTTTGGGGTGTCCCTCCTGCTGGGAATCACCGCTGCTTACATTGTGGGCTACCAGTTCATCCAAACAGACAACTACTACTTCTCCTTTGGACTCTATGGTGCTATCCTGGCATCACATCTCATCATCCAAAGCCTGTTTGCCTACCTAGAGCACAGGAAAATGAAACGGTCGCTAGAGACTCCAATCAAACTGAACAAAACAGTTGCCCTTTGTATTGCTGCCTATCAAGAAGATCCTGACTACTTAAGAAAATGTTTACTTTCTGTAAAAAGATTGACCTACCCTGGAATTAAAGTTGTTATGGTCATTGATGGGAACTCAGAAGACGACGTTTACATGATGGACATTTTCACTGAAATCATGGGTAGGGACAGTTGTGCCACTTATATCTGGAGTAATAACTTCCACGACAAAGGTCCGGGTGAGACAGAGGAGTCTCACAGAGAGAGCATGCAACACGTATCTCAGCTGGTCCTGTCCAACAAAAGTGTTTGCATCATGCAGAAATGGGGTGGAAAAAGAGAAGTAATGTACACAGCATTCAAAGCACTGGGGAGAAGCGTGGATTATGTACAGGTAGGTATTAGAGCACCAGGTCAGTGCCAATTCAAACACACTTTGAAAGAAAGCAGCTTTTGTATATTTTGTGCAGCATGTTAGGGGCCATCCTAGTCCCTGATGAACACAGTGCTCCTTTCAGTCTGTTTGGAAACAGCTTGACCGTTAAAAGGGTATTTTGCTACCTTTTAAAATGGCCAGTCTATCTGTGACTGTTTTAAATCTGTGCACCAGCTACTGGAGAAATCTGAAATCCTTCCCCTGCGTTCAGTACTGCCCCCTCATCCAAGTGGTTTTGCTTCAGACAAAGCCAGTGATCTTATGAAAGCCCCATCTCTGCTCCTGTAGGTGAAGGTCTCGGGTAAGACTTTATTTTTTGAGTTTGTAGCAACCCCATATATGAGCAGGCAGACAGGTATTTGGTCTCACTAAGGAATATCTTGGAGAAGTGGTGAAGTCTGTAAAAAAGATGGGGATCTATTTTAAAGGCTTTGAAAGCCATGTGGAGTATTCAATAAAAGGGTCAATGTGTAGATTTGAAAGAAAATTTCTTCAGCTAAAGCCTGAAGGAGCTTTTGCTTCATCACTTACAGCTGCATTACCTCACTCACTGCAACTTGGCCTTTAAGGCCCTTATGACACACTACTCACTTAAAAATGAATTAGGCTGGGTCCTCTCTCCCTGTTTCCAGAGCAGCAGAGGCACATTTCTTTCCAGCTGCCTTGGATCCCCTGAAAGATTGTCTATGTTTTTGCCTCACTTACATGGAAGCGCTCCTCGCTCCTGCAAACAGCCCTGCTGACTGTGGCAAGGGGAGGAGGTCCTGTGTGAAGGAAGGCGGGTGGGATCAGATACGCTGGCTGCACACTGAGGACCCTTCCTTAGCAATCCAGGCCAACAAGGCTCATTTGACTAATCCCACTGAATAGGGGATAATTTTCCTAATGAACCACCCTCAGTTCTTCCCAGCTTCTCCCACACTCAGAGCATCCAGCAGTCTTCTGCAGTGGAGCAGCAGCTCCCCGCGAGGTGCTCTGTGCTGGCTCAGGGCAGCTGCATGGCTGAGCCACATGTGTTTCTGGGGCCTGTGCCCAGCTGTGTGTGGGTGTGTGTGCACGCTCTGCACAGCGCAGCATCCACGTGCAGTGTCCTAGGGACATGGAGAGGCTGCCAGTAGCTGGGCTGAGAGCAGCGAGTCTTCCATGCACAGGAGGGGCAGAAACAGAAGAGTGCCAGGAACTGCTCTGTTATTGGAGCTGGGAGACTACAGCCAAGATTTAAACTCCATCCTCTACCACTTCCCAAACTGAAACTGATTTATTCTTTGAAAACAATGGGCTTAAGTGCTCCATTGTCTGTGCTTTGGTTTTGTGCTGTGAGGAGCTATGATGGGATAAAAATGCTGATTTTCCTATATTAGCATGGGTTTATAATCACTTCACACAGACATACCAGATTGCAAAGAAAGAAGGCAGAGAGGAAGCAGATTCACTGCAAGTTCCCTCCCTCAGTTCAGCTCTTGTATTTTTCAGGGAACCTGGAAAAAGTGTTTCTATTTCAACAGTCATAGCATAAACTCAGAAAACAGAAGAGATATTTCTGTTAAGTTAACACTCCTGACCTGCCTCAGAAGTTCTAATGAATTTGTCAGGCACTGTAGTGCTGCTGTGAGCACAGTCTGCAGTAGTGACTGATGCCACAGTCACATCTACAGTCACATCTGTAGTAGAAATGCAGCCCCTTGGCGGCCCTGTCTACTACAGAGTCATAAAAAAATGCAGCTAAAATGTGGCTCTGTTTTATGAATTAATAAAGGTTGAGATATTTCAAATGGTCCTTTGGGGTGACCCAGGGTAAATTACTTTAAACAAGTCCAATATTTCACGGGCTAAGCAGTCTACATCAATGATTAAGCACTTTAAAATGTGGCCAGTCAGCACCACTGCCCACCCCCAAAATTGTAGGCCTTACAGTTCTTAAAAGACACCCTGGAATTATGAACAGACCATCATAAACTGTCAGACCAGTGCAGATAACGAGCTCTTACTCATTAGTGGTGTCTCATTAAGTACTCAAAACTGCTGTGAAGGCTTGTTTCCATCCCAGAGGAGTTTATGAGTGTGTAAGTAATCAGGTGGAGGAGTTAAGCTGGCAGGTACCATCAGTGCAGCGTTGTGAGGTAACCAGGGTGCAATTCATCTTGGCTTGATGGAGGTGCCTGTGTGGACAGTCCAGTGCAGCCTGAACTCAGAGCAGCTTGGATAAACTGTCACTGCCTATAGCAAGTAACGAAAAGCTCCCTGAAGGTCAACTGTCCCTTTCATGTAACTCTGTCACCCAAGGCAGTGATGTTTGGGTCACTCGGCCTTTATGTGGAAAGATGGCAAATTGTCTCTTGGGCTGTCCTGGGCACACCCTGGCTAGGCAGGTGTCAGTGTTTATTTGGGCTCCTAAATGTCTGTGTTTCTCTGGGTGTGTCCTCTGTTCACCTGCAAAAACCTCATCCAGATGGAAAATGATGGCTTGTTAGATTTGTCCCAGAAACCCAGACATATCCACTGTGCTGGCATGCCTAGAACATGTGATGGTATTTTGTTAAAAAATCCATTGTTTTCAGGATTCCTCATCTCTAATTAGTGATGTGGCTCATGGGCAGGCCTTTCCGCCATAGGTAAATACATCTGATGGGGTGGGAGCTGCTCAAGTGACAGGTACTGGAGGGAAAGCAGAGGGGCTGGGAAGCAGCTGGTCCCAGCCCACCACTCATGGTCACAAGAAATGGCATGCCTGTCACTGCCTGAGCACCCTGGGAATTCAGCAAACTACAGATTCCCTGTGCAAAACACTCAGCAATGGGTTTGTCCAGGAAGACCCAGGTAAAAATATAGGCATTGTTTCCCCTCTTCAGCAGAATTGTTTTGCTCCCTTTCTATCACCCAGTGCTGCTACTGATGACAGCTTTCCACTAAAGCCGGAGTCACACCTTGGCCAGGTTACAAAGGTGCTGGGGTATGAGGCCATTGAGGAGAGGAGATGGATGCATCAAGTTAATGGGAGCTGGAGATGCTTCTGGCTTTTCTCCTGATGGACATATGAGAGCTTTCATCACTTTTCTCCTCTTGGCCCCCTCTGAGTGAGCATAGAGGAGAGCATGTTGGCAGAGTCTCAGCTGCATCCCAGCTATGCAGTTCAACTATCCTGGGTAACCTCTCCTCTGGAGTCTGGTCCAGAGCAGATCCCCAATGCTCTCCTTCCCCTTCATGGAGCAGACATGAAGGTTACCTCTCCCCTGGAGTGAGAGGGCTGAGGTTAAATTGAAAGTTTGCCTGGAAGGACACCAAAATTAGGATACCCATTACAAAGCCTCAGCAGAATCTCTCTTAATATGCCGTTTATGTGGAGCTACTGACTTGCTCCTACTGACCCCATCTGAAGTCACAGGAATGCAATGTGGGGACAAACTGGAAGCAGTACAAGAATTTGTAGGGTGGGATTCAGCCGATCAGAGGGGTATTTCTGGGACAGTCTCTTCTCCAGTTCCTGGGTGTCTGTGAAATGAGTTCACACACGACGTGGCCAGTTCTTTCAGCTGCAGCAACTGCAACAAGGAGACACCCTCTTGTTTTAAACAGGCTGCAGCCCGAGTCATTCTCCTCAGAGCAAACGAAAGCAATGCCAGCTGCCTCACAGACCAGCCAGCCTGTCTGAGCCCTCCTCCTACTCTCCAGGGGAAAGCCAATTTCCTAATGTACACAGTGTTTAGTTGACTAGGAGTGTTTGTGTAGCTGAAATGCCTTGTGTGTCATCTACTTCTGCCTTGGTCTTTTGGAGTACTGAACTTTGGGACTCATGTCTTCTGGCCTTACATATTTTTTATAAGAATGCCAGAGAAATAATTTCTCTACATCAAATGTCAAATCCCTGCACTACTAATAACACACCATGCATCTAAAATTAAAAATGAGTTTGTTCTGAAGTACAAGATACATATTTTACATGAATTGCTAAAGCCTTCCATGAGTGAAAGAACTATTAAGTTTCTTCCCAGACTCCTACTTGACTTTTTTTTCTTTTTTATAACAAGTGCCTAGGATTTAACTCTTCGCTCCTTCCCTCATATGGCAGCGGGAAACATTTGACCAGGGTGCTCCAACCATGCAGCTGATGCAGGGAAACTCTGTGTCAGAGTGCAACAGGAGTCTGTTGCACACCCACAAACACCATTTTGCTCTGCAGTGCCTCACACCTTATTCGAAGAAGCCAGTCCAGTGTGCCAGTAAAACAAATGGAGCTGATACAGAGGAGAGGATTGTTTGTGTGCATAGCCTTAACAAGCTCTCTGTTTTGTGCAGCACTTGCTGCCTGGTACAAGTGACCTTTAACAGAAATATCAGTGCAGGCTTCAAAGTCAGATTTAATTGCATTCAGGAGAATATGCATTTAGTCATTATAACCACTTGCATTATTTTTATTTTATTCTGTAGTATACTCCTTAACCCATTTTTGTTCTTACTTTTTCTTACTTGTAGGTCTGTGATTCAGATACAATGCTTGATCCAGCCTCATCAGTGGAGATGGTAAAAGTTTTAGAAGAAGATCCAATGGTTGGAGGAGTTGGAGGTGATGTGCAGGTGAGTACAACAATTTTCAGCTTAACAGAGGTGTTTCAGCAACTATTTGCATTGCAACAGATCTCTCTGCCTCAAATAGCCTTAAATATAATTTATATGTATATACTATATGTATATATAATATGTGATACCACTATAGATGCTCTTATCATACCCTAACCTTTTTGTCCATTAAATGGAAGCTCTTATTCTTGGATGTGAGCACCATATGGTTTTAACATCCACAGCAAGCAAAAAAATAAAGTTCTGCCCCCTATATGTGAAAAGTCCTTGCATTGTTAAGACTATTGTGGCATCTTTGAGTCTCTGGGTATAGCTGCTTGCTCAACGTACCAAAGAAAAGCTATAGGGGAGCAGGGAATTGAGAATAGGTCTCCCAAAGCCATGTCCAGCACCTCAAGCACTTCAATTATATTACTACTGGCAGCCAAGATTGTTAGAAATAAAAGTAATTTTGAAATGCTGTGCACTGTGCACTCTGTGTGTTACTGGGTCTCCCATCTCTGTCAGGCAGGGCAATAGAAAACTCTCAAGTCCAACCAGCTCTGCGTGTGTTAGGATTTTCAGCATTACTGAGTTTGGCTGATTACTACAGCAAAAGGCTGTTGGTTCCTTTCGACATAACTCCTTCTGCTGCAATTTATAAAGAGCAATGTGTATGAATATTTCAGTTGGCCTTAAGATCAGTCCCCCACACTCAGTTGGGCTTTTTATGTGAGACAAAGGAGAAAGAGCCATGTAAATGAGCAAGAACTTGCTAATGAATGCCCAAGTAGTCAGAAGTATTTCAGGCATGCGGCTCATAACTCCAGAAATTAGGATTCCCACAGAAACCTGAATAACTTTGGAGCTCTAGACTGACCACAAACTGGGCGTACACAGCCTATGCATGTGAAATTCCAGGCATGTGTGAGTACAAGTGAAGGGAGGCAGCACAGGTTCAGCTGTCACAGTGAAGGTTCAGAAAGGTGACAGAATGACAGCTTTTTTTTTTCCCCAGTTCATTTTCCAGCATACACCAAATATATTTGAGCCAGGCTTGAGCCTATCCCCAAGCCCTGCTGCTTCTAATATGTTCTGGAATTAAAACTGACAGAAATTAGGGCCATCAGAGCAAAAGACTAATTTTTTCCTAGTTGCAGGGCAATACTTTATAGTTGTAGAAAGCCAAAGATGCACACACTTCCTTGTCACATCCTCTGGCACAAGGCGCGTGTTGAGAACCTGGATGTGAAGCCACAGACTTGTGCATCTGCGCATGCTCATATGTCCTCATACTGAGTGTTCAGACTCTTGGAAATTGTCTATGTAAAGTGTAGGTCTGAGCTTTGGGTGAGCTTTGGGTTGTGCAGAAGAGAAAGACTGAGACATTTATGTGGGCCTGAGGAAGACTCTACTGGAGTATCACCATATGTCTTGGGACAAGATAATAGGCTGGTACTGTAGACACAGAACAGGTTGTTCCTCAGAGGACCTAATTCTGGACATGGGGACACAGTTCAGGGTTAAACCTCTAGGGCCAGCCTTATCATGCCACAGATGTAAGGCAAAGACCATGTGCTCAGCTTTTCTCATGGTCTAGTATAGTTTTGGGAGTCCCAAAGATGTGGACATGCAGAAAAGCAGCAGGAGGCCATGGTCTCACCAGCTCCTCTTGGGAAAGTCTAAATCCAGCAGGTCTTTAACTGGGGGCAAAAGGGAAGGAAGAATGAGACAGAAAATAAGGAAATTTCTTGGTGGAGAATAGGAAAGGTTGCAAGGAAAAAAAGAACATCTTGGTGAAACAGACATTTGAAGGTTTCATCTCACCCTTCCTGTCCTGGCTGAAACATTTGCGCATCTCCTGGGTTTGCCATGAGTTGGACACAGGAGTGAGGTTCCCACCACCTTTCGTCTAATGGTGCTCTAGTCTCAGCAAATTCCTTATTGATCCAATATGCATATTTTCTGTTTTAAGAGCTCGTCTAAAAGGAAAACTTTTTTTTTAATTTTGCAGATTTTGAACAAATATGATTCCTGGATCTCCTTTCTTAGCAGCGTGAGATACTGGATGGCATTTAATATCGAAAGAGCCTGTCAGTCCTACTTTGGCTGTGTACAGTGCATCAGTGGACCTCTGGGAATGTACAGAAACTCTTTACTCCATGAATTTGTGGAAGATTGGTACAATCAAGAGTTTATGGGCTCCCAGTGCAGCTTCGGAGATGACAGGCATCTAACTAACAGAGTGCTAAGTCTGGGCTATGCAACAAAATACACGGCTAGATCCAAGTGCCTTACGGAAACACCGATAGAGTATCTCAGGTGGCTGAATCAGCAGACCCGCTGGAGTAAATCCTACTTTAGAGAGTGGCTTTATAATGCCATGTGGTTCCACAAGCACCATTTGTGGATGACCTATGAAGCTGTAATCACTGGATTCTTCCCTTTCTTCCTTATTGCCACAGTCATTCAGCTCTTCTACAGGGGAAAAATTTGGAACATCCTCCTCTTCCTGTTGACAGTTCAGTTAGTTGGCTTGATAAAGTCTTCCTTTGCCAGCTTCCTTAGGGGCAACATTGTCATGGTTTTCATGTCACTCTACTCAGTGTTGTACATGTCAAGTTTACTGCCAGCAAAAATGTTTGCAATTGCCACGATAAACAAAGCAGGGTGGGGCACGTCAGGAAGGAAAACCATTGTAGTTAATTTTATAGGACTCATTCCAGTCTCCATTTGGTTTACAATCCTCCTAGGTGGCGTAATTTTCACTATTTACAAGGAATCAAAAAAGCCATTTTCTGAGTCAAAACAGACAGTTCTCATCATTGGCACAATACTCTATGCATGTTACTGGGTTTTGCTTTTGACTTTGTACATGGTTCTTATCAACAAATGTGGCAGGCGGAAGAAAGAGCAACAACACTACGACATGGTGCTAGACGTATGATGTTTCCATGGGAAGTTACCCAGAGTTGTAAAGCAACCCAACGACCTTGTAGTATCTGTGGCATCAGACATATGTTGCCAAGGGAAATGGATCACTGCTGCTGGGAATAGGACACTTATATTCCTCTGGGTTCATTTTCATCCTGCCAAAGTAAGGAGAAAAAAAAAAAAAAAGGATTTTTTTGTTACCAAGGGGGGAAGGACGCAAACCACACAGTTACGACCTGTTCACAAAAAAAGGGGAGAACTTCTATGTTTATGCACTTTTTTACTGTGCATATGCCTGACAGTGTTACGTTCTATATACCTCACTGGTCATGCTTATGTGTGTGGACAGAAAGAAAGGGAGTTTGGAGAATCAAGAAAAGGACCGTACAACCCCTTGCAACCTAATTTATGAACTTCTCTTTTTTTATAGTTCTGTTTATAGGAAGGGTCTTTTGTTTTAGGCTGCCAAATGTAATGCCAAAGGTAAATTTTAAGAGGCCATTGGCTGAGTTGTATTTTTATATTATTGTATTATTTGTGTGTGTGTATTTTTAAGCCAACTTTTTTTTAAAATCACTTATTTTATATTTTACTATCTGCCAAAAAAAGCTGCCTCCCCAACATTTTGTTCTTTAGCCTTTTTAAATATATTTGGGGACAAAAAAATCATACATTCTCCCCCCAAATTTCTGCTGAAATGATATTGTTCACAACAGAAAGAATAAAAAGTCTCTCTGCATTTTTGCAACTAATGAATGGTTATTTCTGTGAAAAAGCATTTCAATGTGCTCTTTTAAGACATTTATTAGGAAAGGCCCAAAATTGTCCGGTTTTGCATACAAGCATATTTGTGCATAAAAAAGGCCAAAGGGGTAGATTGCAATTTGGAGGTTTTGTTTTGATAACATTGTAAAAGGGAAATTTGCTTCTCTGCTGAGAACCTAATATCCCTGGCATGCACAATAAACCATAGGGCAAGGCAGGCCTCCATGCCACTGGAAAAGACATTGCTATGGAAAGCCTCCCACTGATTTTATATGGGACCTGAGCAGTCAAAAACTTCTGATCTGGAAAAATATTGGGCACCTGAAACTGCCATTGAATTAACTGATTGTCATAGTTGTTCATAATCTGCTCGTACCAAGCAAATAGTTCAGGTTTTTTATTAAAAAAAAAAAACAACATAGAAGGAAAAACTTATCAACACTTTCAAAATGTGTGTGTTATACTATAAAACTTCTGCAGAACCCTTCATATGGTTTACAGAAAATAAACACATCACCTTCTCTGACATCCAGTGTAATACAGACCCCAGTACTGAGCCCAATAATTTGTTTTTGACTATAGCATATCTACCAGACAAGAAGCCAATTTTTTAATCAGAAAACATCAAGCCTTAGCGAATGCATCACTTCCTTGGTGCCTAATAATCAGTCTTGGACATTTATTTTGGACCATGGTTTTGAGAAATAATATTCAGGACTAAATTCTGCAGTCCTTCACCAGCCAAAGGAATGTGGCATTGAGCCCTAATATACTTTATAAAGAGCAACAGAAAGACCAGCTGCCCTTTTAGATTCTGGTATTAAAAGCACTGTGGTAAAGCAGAAATCGGCATATGATGCTTAAAGAACTTAGAAGCATTTTCAGCTTCTCTTTTTTATGCAGACATGAATAGATTCTGCTGTAGAATGAACTGCACACACACTACCTTTTTGTCTGATTATCTTGAGGTACATGATTGCTTGAAAGTCATACTAATATTATGTTAATGATTGGAGAGTTGATTCATGTTGATTACAAAATAGAACAGTATTAAAAAAAAGCAAGAGAAACGGTAAAAATCAAAAAAACTTGACTATGCCTTTTAACTATTTATGATGTAAGTTAAAGCTTGGGTTAACATTCAAATGTCAAATAAATCTTCTCATTCTATAAAAAGATTGAATTAATTGCCTGTATTTATTCTAGCAATTATTCAATGTATTTCCAATATAGGTTGTATAGTATAATTGTTACTTTCATAAATAAAATATTTTTGATAAGATTATGACTAATTCATGGTGTTTCTCACCAGTACTTGTACTTTGAAGCCACAAATCTGCAGTTTGAAGGCTGTTGTTCTCGTGTCACCAGCCTGATTTCCAAGTGGGAATTTGCCAGGGAGCACCCGTGGAGTGCAGTGCATGCCTGAGGCGGCTGGGGCTGGTCCGGGCTCTGAGAGGCAGCGCAGTGCATGGGCAGCACTCAGAGTCTCTGCCAGCAGCTGCTAGATCAATTCAGTCAAAACACTTCCTTCCCTTTTTCTCAGCTTCCTGATTTACAAAACGGGAATAGCAATCCAGCTTCCTTTTGGGAAGCACTTTGAAGTTTATGGCCAAAGTACTTTAGTACTTTACATGGGAGCTGACGTTTTCCAGCCCTCCTGTCCACTGGAAATGACCAGCCTCCATAGCTTGGGAAGCAGAGGAGGACAGGTCCATGGCCTTCTCCTGCTCCTCGTTACTGTTTGTCAGGCCCCCTTTGCCCTGGCACAGCTGAAGTGCAGCTGTGTATTTTCTGTCACTGAGGGTTATGGCAGCGGCCACTGCTGCAGGAGCACAGGGCAAAGTGAACTGTCACACAGGCTTGCCACAGGTCAGTTACTGAGGAGACAGCTTCTCAGCCCTCGGTGCTTGTTACCCTGTGTCTGTATACTGTGCCCAGTGTCGAGCTCCCCAGTACAAGGACATCATTGATAGGCTGCAGCAAGCTCAGTCCAGGTTGGTTTGGGCTGGAGTGGAGGGTCTGAGACACCTGGGCTGGTTGGGCTGGCCAAGGGATGGCTTTGGCAGGAGGACCCTAAGGTCCCATCCAATACCTATAGGGAGGTTTTCAAGCAGATAGTTCCAGGCTCTTCACAGTGCTGCTTGGAGTGGTGACAAAAGACTCCAAGCTGAAAGGGGAGAGGTTCGAGGTTCAGGGTTCAGCCTGCATATGAATAGGGACTTCTTCCCCATGAATACATCTAAGCAGGTTGCCAGGACAGTGCATCCTCCCTCCGTCCTGAGAGAGTTTCAAGACTAAACTAAGTAAAGTCCTGAGATGCCTGGTCTGACCTTGGGGTCAGCAAGGGGTTGGGGTAGGGACACGAACTCTCCTGCCATCCTTTCTGAAGCAGGGGCTGACAGCTCCCACCCACACGGAGGCTCATTCCGTCTCTGTTCCAAAAACATCCATCCTGACCCCAGGCACAAATAGCTCATCAGCAGCTGGTACTGAGTACCCCAAAAATCAGAGCCCTTCCTGTGACTAGGTCACTCTCCTCACTGTGTTTGCGGCTGTTTAGAAAAAGGTTTCAGCTGAAAAACAGACTATGAAACAGTTCTTACTGAAAGTGTTCTCAAACAAATTAAGATTTTTAATAACATTTCCTGGTTTTCATTAATAGAAAATATATTTTTGAGATCTCTGTCAAAAGAAGAAAACATGTTAAAAGAAATATTCCTGCTCTGTTTTGAACCTTTTTAAAAACACAGTTTTTTCTTCAGTCACCTCTGATAGACAGATGGTGCTGAAAAAAGTCCCACAACTTATGAATTCTACATAAAAGTTTAAAAAAAACCTTTCCAAAAAATGCTATGAGTTGGCAATATCTCAAGTTATAAATCATTTCCATAGTAGACTAATTTGGATTTGAGAGCATCTGTTTGCAAAGACCAGGTGTGACGCAAAACCTACAATAATCAGAGGTGCAGCAGGGAGGAAAGACCCCTCCTCTTCTGTCTGCTAATAAGCTTCATTTTGGCCAAGAATCAGGTTTCTTTCAATGGGAAATGCATGAATATTTAGCAGAACTTCTCTAGGAGGCAGAAAAATTCCTGTCAGACACATACTGCCAAACATGTCCTGAAGCACAAGCTGTTGTGAATCTGTCTGTTAAAAAATTTGATCTCAATTTTTTTCTTAGCAAGATTTAAGATGGTAAAGAGCAGGCAAAACCACTGAAAGTTGTTGATGAGATTTGGTATTACTGAGGCTTTGTTGCAAATGCCACTTTTCTCTGGAGTTAACACAATTATTTTAAACATAGTACATTTTTTCCCCCAACTTTTATTTAGCCTAAATTTGCTGCTTCAGCTTTGTGATGGATGGATGGATGAATGGATGGATGGATGGATGGATGGATGGATGGATGGATGGATGTGTGCCACAAACTGTTCCTGCTTCTTCCAGCTATGGAAGAAGCATGTTATACTTTTTATAATACATATTATACTTTCTATAATATTTGTCTCAGCCAAATAAATCCAACTTATTCTCCTAAAATAACACTAAGATTTCTGTAAGTTACCAAACTGCCTAGAGGAAAATAACCTTGCAGTTACATTGTCACTGAATAAAGGAGAGATCCTGGCCGTGTTTCTGAGCTTTGGTACATGATAACACTCCATCGTTCAAGTGTAAATACAGTCATGTATGTATGTATAAAAACATACTGTGGCATGTTTCTGTCATAGGCCAGAGAGTCCTGCCCTACGAAATGCTGGACACAGGTGGGATTCATACATGGAGCAGGAACTAGCCTGGTCTGGGAGATTGTAGAGTTTAGGTGCGATCCCTGTCATCAGCTATTCTCCAGGTTGAAAAGAGTCCCTGGCTTTTTTTTACTAGATTAAATACAAGCTATCACTACCCCAGTGAGAAGCAAAAGGCAGGTCAGCTCACTCCTTTACCAGACATCATGTGGGATCTTATTCTCTCGAGATATCCTTAGATGTCATTTAGTTCTGCAGTTTTCACACCTTTCTTTTTTTCACACATTTTCTAAGTTCTTTGGTCATGTGCAGGAAGCAAGAAAAAACACTAAGCAGAGTCTAGGACCCACTGGATTAATACTTCCATTGCTTCTTTTACAGCATCCCTGCTGAGCTGACTGTCTTCTAGTACTTCAGTTTGCTCCAGTTGGACACACTCTGTAGAAATTATATGGTTATGACAGGACCTTTTGGCTGTTTCTCCCAAATATCAGTGAGAACAGGAAGCATTAAGAGCTTGCCCATGATCAGTGCTGCTTTATATAACCCAAGGGAGTGAAGTCTGGAATCTGACATTATCAGTCGCATTATTAGAAATAACAAAACCCACATAAAGAGCATGTGAAAGAGTGACAGCTAGCAAGTGAATCACAGGAAATTAGATTTTGTAAGTTCCTCTGCCCATATAATGATTTATTTCATAGTCTTTATGAGTAAAAGTAGCACTTCTTTCTATGTCTTGACCCTATAGCACTTTGGGGACATACTGCTACATGGAACACTGTAGTCATGAAGAACTGAGACAAATGTGGCTAAAAATAGGTCAAATGGGCAGCTTGCTCTAAATTAATTACAAGATCGCGGCCTGTATCTGCTCCCCAAAATTATTCTTAAGTTTTCCATATTGATTCTTTCTAATGAATGTAGCTTATAGGCTGAACCCATCCAGCAAGTTGATGCTGCAGATACCAGTGAATTCTGTCTGCACTCATTCTTCATTGCCTTCCACAAAAATTGCACAGCATCTTGTCAGCAAGAGTTGGTCCTGACCTGGATTCTGCCACCATCTTTAACACCTGGATAATCATGACAGCACCATGAGATGTATTAGAAGATAGCTCAGCATCGAAAGAGAAAATCTGTGAAGACCACAGGAGAGGGCTCCTCCATCAGAAAAGGAAACATTTGATAACAGAGATATAAAAGCAGCATTGCACAGTACTCAAAATCCTTATTTCATGCATATACTGTAGAGAAATAGACCTCGTTCCCTACAAGTGCCTGTCGCTGTTCACTGCCTATGGAGGGAGGCTCAGTGGCCAGCTCAGATCATGGCTCATAGTTTAATTCAGGTTGGAGGGGTCTCAGGAGATCATCTAGTCCAACCTTTTGCTCAAAGCAGGAACAGCTCTGAAATAAAAACAACCCAGTGGAGGAGTCAATCCCACAGTTAGCACAGCCTATCCCTAAATGCTGACTTCTGTACATGCTCAGATTTGTCAAATGTGTAAAAACATTTGCACTCTGAAAACCTTATCTACACAAGAAAGTGTGATGTAACCAAAATCTTTGTGATTTTATTTATTGTAGTCTAAGCATTATTATATTTGGGTTGGTTTGATTTATATTTCTTGGGAAATTATGCCCGCAACTGTAAAACTGAAACTTCTGTTTACTAGCTTATACAAAGAAAACTTTACTTAAATTGTGGTAATAAATTGATTTAATCAAACTGGCAGAGAAACATGACACTTTTATGTTGACCTATGCGAGATCAGTCTCACATGATTTACCTTAAGATAAGCCACGATGTGAATTTACAGCACTTTTTTCCCTTGAGGATTGCCCTGGGCAAATCCTTGCTCTGCAGTAAGCATGAGGTAGCTTAAGTCTGCAGTGTCAGAGTCATTAGTTATATTGCATTGGCCACAGGGCATGAGAGGAAATATGGACAGATAATGTATGATAATTAAGGCAGTGTAAACTCATGCCCTAGGCTGTTCAAAGCTTTTAGATGTATATGTACCTTAAGCTGCTCAGGACTGCTTTCTAGGTAAGCCAGGGGCCTGTGCCATGTGCATACAAAGACACCTGAGACTTGGGAAGTGAATTGTGAAGTGAGCTATCAAAATTTCAGCCTGGTTATTTAAACTGTTGGAAGACTCCATTAAGAATGTTTTTTCAGAATAAGAGCAATTCTGATTTGATTTAGTAACGCCTCCTCTTCTCCATATTTTTTTTAGGTAGGACTCTAAGACAGCTTACCTCTTGCACACTAGAAGTGTGACCAAGATGTGCTCACATGATCAAAAGTGCAGGATATGGGGTTGCCTTCCTGCAGGCACTGGAGAAGACGCTGAAGATACCACCTACTGCAAAGCAAATGAAGCTGAGGTGCAGGTGTGCCTCTGGACATGCACGGGCTCTGCATGGGACTTTGCACAGGCCGGAACTGAAATACCTGCGTCCCACTGCTAGCATCCACTTTCCCCAGGCTGAACAAGAAGCAGACTGTTGGCTGAATGACTGCTTATGCCCCTTTGAGGCAACTCCAGCATGACAGATGCATAGGCTGCATGTATGTTGTACCCGTGGTAGAACAGAACGTGCTGTACATGCAGCAAACCCGTATTAGCCAGGAACCACAGAAGTCGGGTGTGCAAGTAAGACATCTGGTCCTGGCAGCAGAGGAGGGAGAAGAGGGATTTCATCAATGAAAGAAGCATAAATAAGCTGTAAATAAGCTAACTCACTGCATAGCACATCCCTTTGTGGCCAGATGAGCATTACTGTGGCTGCTTTGCCTGGTGGCATTGGCATATCAGTGTGTTACCATAGGGGGAAAAGAGTGTGAAACTACAGTGCCTTGTGCTGGATGCAGCTGTCACGGTGCATGGTCTTCCCTCTTGGCCCACTGGAAGCAGTTTACTCTTTTCCTGACAGACTGTTTTATACATACTGCAAGATGACAGCATGATTACAGGCAACTGCCAGATCCATTCATTTCAATTTTTATAATTATTAGTCTTTAATTCTAGTAATTAATTATTTGACGGTCATTTGGCTTAACACAGTTCCAGCTCTAAAACATATGCTGTAATCAGTTGGATTCATCCCACAGAGAATGAATGACCTGCCCACCTCCAGCAGAGTGTACTCCCCAAGCAGCCTGACGGATCTCACATGGGTGTCTTTACCTGTTGGGGAGCCCGTGTTGTCCTCAGCTGCCAGCTCAGTCCCTCTCTTGCTTTGTCACTGCTCTGATTGCTCCTTATGTTCTTAATTAAATTAAAGGAGTGTGAGGTTCTGGCCAAATTAATCATGGCTGGGAATCAATGTTCATATTTCTCTTGCAGCTTTGAAGTCTGTCTAATCTCTCCTGTTATCATTATAATATCTGAGATGTGATGAGGGCTTTGTCAGTACACAGATTAGACAGATTGCAAAGTTAATGGGGACATATGGGTGTTTTTTCTCAGCCATTATTCTCTCTGTAATTGTGGTGGAAAGAATCTGTCAGCAGAAATGCACTCCTCAATAATACATTGCTGTAGCATGTTGGTAAATGTTGGGGAGAGTGCTGGTCTCTGCGAGTGTGTTCTGCACACACGACAGATCACTTCATACCCTTTGTTTGTTTTGGTTTTTTTAAACAACTAACCAGTGAAGAAGTCATTTGGAAATATATCTGGCATTGACTTCAGTTTGCCAAGAACTGTGAGAAGTTTTCTGATCAACCCAGTGTTGAAATAAAATAAAAAAGCTTATTATCCTTGTGGGTTTCTTCCTGTGAATTTTGGGTGATACCCTATGTGCTAACAAGCAAAGCCCTGGGAAACTCAGCATCTTTGCACAGGACACCTGTATCCTTTGTTTTTCCAGCCACTTCCTCAAGTCCAATTTGTTACTTCTCTGTTTAAATCAGCAGAGCCAGGCAGGTATAAAACTAAAGTCTTAACCACCCATAGCAATTACACATGTTTCATAAGATTAGGCAGGAAACACTTCATAAATTCCAGTAGTTAACACTCGTTTTAATTGAATTGCTCCTGAAGCTTGAATGGAACTGGTATTTCTCTGCTCTGAAGGTTGCTTTTCCCAAAACACAGCTGCATAACAACAAACAGATGTTTTCCAAGGGAGACAAGGCCACATTTCCAGTATTGGTAGTGATACTTCTGTTTTGTACATTTATCATGTACTTCCGCATCTAAAATAATTGGAAAAGACCTTTGTTTTGATTCAGTTACATTGACTCTCTTGGCATTAACAGAAGTTTAAAAAGATCTTGCAATTATTTCGAGTTTAATGCATATTAAATAATTTAATCTTGTCTTCTTGACCACAGGCAGAACAAGTCATCACTATGCAGGAACACATGTTTTTCTAAGAAAAGCAGAAAAGGAGCTAATGGATCATTCCTTAGATCCATTTAGGCTGCAAAGCATGCTGTGCTATAGTACTGTATCCTAGTAGAGCAGCTTTTACCTGTTTGTATGAGGTAAACTACAAAAATAACTTGCCCATGAATATTGTGCTTTAGAAGACTTGCATCTAGACTGATGACAAATAGTTCATATTGATTTAGAAATAGGTGAGGCATGCGAGATGCTCCCACCTTTATACCTGCTGCCACAGAGATTTTATGCTATGCATTCTCACCTGCTTCAGCACCAGATCAGCCAAGTTAATGCAAACCATGCTCATCAATGCTTATTCAGGTAAAATATTTGAACAGCATTATCTAGGCGAATATCAATCTCAGTCCCTTTTATGACCCCAGGTGTGGAGGCAACAGCAGCAGCCAACAGCCAGGGTTATTTACTTCTTTGAGAGTTACAGCTCCATCAGAAAGCACTGTCTGTCTTTGCCCTGATACAAGTAGACTGTAATCCAGCTGGCATCATCCAGTGCTGCTGCTGCCAAACTTCTGAAAGGGAGGGGCTGCATATTTTAAAAGCCTTGTCTGCACATGTCAGTTTATTTAGTATATGTTAAGTCACTTATTTTAATCAAATAGATCAATGAAACTCTTGAGAGTTTATTCAGGCACACCTGTTTTGTTTTTTCTTTTAAGCCTATGTTATTTGGAATCAAAGCCAAAAAAGCCATTCTTACTACACAGTAAGTCTGTTCAAGAGTAGAAGAGGCCTCCTCCATGGATTGTCCTATTATTATTATTATATTCATGCAGTAAAATTCAGGCAGTAAAATTCAGACAAGCCACAACTCATTGCAAACAGGAACATACAAATGCTAGAAGGAGCAGTCTTACATTACTTACATAGGAGCAGAATACTCTGGAAAAGTAGGTTCCAACCCACAACTCTGAGAGTACTCAAAAACCAGTTGTCTTCAGAGGAGGCAAGTTAAAAGAAGAGGCCAGCAGCAGAGCCAAGCTTGTAACTTCAGCAGTTTTGTTTGTAACTTCCAGCCATGAGCTAATTGCAAACTGAAGAGAACTAAAGAGAGTTTTTTTCCCAACTCTAATGGCTATAAGGTCACTGTTGAATTTCTTGTTAAATTCAACACTAATTTTGCTTTAGTATTTAGTAGAAAGGTAAGAAATTCTCCATATAAGAAACTCTGAAGCCCAGTGAAATGCATTCCCATTTAACATACCTCTGTTAAAAACGAGAATCCTCAGAAGTTGTTTTCCACTTACAGTTCTCTTTGTTAATTCTATACAGATTCTGTACATATAAATGCTCAATGAAACCAGATTTCCTCCAACGGAATTCTAAGATTTCAATTACATTTTATAAAACTGTGTGAAATGTTTCAAGGATGCGTCAACTAGCATCATTCGATGCTGAATAATGGCCAGTTAGATATGTTAGGTTGTGGCACCATTACCATGTCCTAGAGTTTGAACAAAATTTCAGTCACCATTTGATTGATCCCCAAATGCCACAAATATAAAATGGATTCTAGGCAGATCTTGATTTTATCCCTGCTGAGACATCCTCTTTGAAATGCAATCTCTTTTTTCAACCAGGTGTCATATAATTGTTATCTATATATTTTCACCAACCATGTCACTTATAGTGGTTCCTTTGGATGGTAAGTCCTTGTTCAAGACATCGTCCTGTGAAATGTCTTGAAAGTCTCATCAAAATGAGAAATTGATGTCTACAGCTTCCCTCTCTTCTGCTCTCTCTGCTGCTGCACAGTTTGACTGTATTTGTTCCCAGAAAAGACACATTAGCTAACTTTATCACTTACTGTTTTCTATCCTCCCTGCTTTTCTCCTGCCTTCCTTTTCATGATGTCAGCCTCCAATCCACTGGAGGCTCCCATGTCCCAGAGAGTTCCTGCTGGTCCATAAAATGTTTCGTATTAACTCAATAAATGCTCAAGGCCATGTTAACTTGCATAAATAGCTTTTTCAGCACAGTCTTTCTTTTTAGGCCAGACTGTAGATATTGGGTAGGAGTCAGCAGAAGGCACGTGAGGCTGGACTACCTCCATTCCTATCAACTGTGCCCTCTGCTCCTTGCCCTGAGGTAGTTCCCAAACTATAGTTCAGAGTCACCTGCAATATTCAGGCAAACACAAGCACCACAACCATGTCAAAAAATATGGAGATGAATAATGAGTTTGAGGCTTTCTCGATCTGTTCTCTCAAATCCCAACCAAACTTAATCTTTCCTTCTACATTTATTGTTGCAATCAAATCTTTCATTTCACCTCTTCTCCCTGAGGTGAGAAGAGCTCACCAGAACTGAAAGCAAGTGGTTGCTACAACATGTTTTGGAGTGGTTCAGAGCATTTTACATCCTCTATCTGAATGTACTGTGCAATGATGAAAATTTGAGTCTGTGCTGTTCTTAAACATTGAATTAGTTCTATCTGTAAGCTAGAAGAGGATTCCCTTCATTTTCTTTCCTAGACCAACGCAAGACTTAATGAATTCAAGATGTGTATATTCTAAGTCAGCAGGGACACTAGGATAATGGGAATTACCTAATTGACACATACCACCACCCACACACTTCATATAATCCAGTCTCAAATTTACTAGTATTCCATTCAGAAGTAGGCTTTTCCCAGTGTAGCTCCATGTAAAACTGTTACACATTTCTGGTCCGGTGTTGCATAGCTACGGGTCTAGTCTTGTGAGGTACTAAGCCCATACATATAGTGGAGGAGGCAGTGAACTCTGCCTGCATCTACAGGTCTAAATTCAATGTGCATTTTGCCTGAGGAAAGACTATTATTTTTTATTTTACTTGTCTTAATAAAAATTCTTTGATGTGCTAATTATCCTTCTTCTACCACTTGTTGGTATATGCAGCATGTACTGCTTTGAGATATTTCTATCTTATCTGTTTACTATTTTCTAGTGAGTGGCTTACTATGAGCAATTCATTCCTTCGTTTGCTCTTTTACCTCCTTGTAACAACATTTGAGTTCAGGGTGGAAACTTCCACTTCTCTGCTGGAAGAGATCAGACAGTTGACAAAATCTTTGCCAAGGTATACAGAATTTCTACATGGGCTTTTTCTACCTACTTGGCTATTTGTAGCCCACTTGGTCTTCTTATACTCTTGTCAAGATACGATTGGTACTTTCAGAAATGTTGCTTTTTTTTAGATTTGGTGTTGAGACCAGGTTCCAAACCCCTCCCCAAATTCTGTTAGCTGAGCTACATGCCAGAGTGCAGCATATTTTAGCAACTGTCTTTTATGCACTTCATTAAGTGTAAATGTAACAAGCATCTCAGTGTTCTCCATAATGAAAGGATTCTTTGAGTGTTAAATACTCCTTTGGTTGTTTTTAATCAAGCTTAATATGTGTGAAATTTGTGGGAATGACAGTCCCATAGGCTAACAGCAACAACAGGTACAGCCAGAAATCCCAAATTGCATAACATATCCATAACATACCACCACTTTCCTTACCCCTTGGCCTACTCAGAAGACCTTGTTGATCAGTTTTGCTCTCACGGACATTCAGTTGGAGTACTCCCTGTTGTCCTTCAGCAATGCTATCCACAGGTGGCTTTTTGACATCGGAACTTAAGGAGAAGGTGTAAATACCACTTGGTTTCCTTATGCAATTTAATTCACTGTGGAACCCTGTCTGTGCTTTCACAGCTGGCAAAATGGGCAAGACCTTTTCACAGCTGGACAGTGCCATGTTAGCCATCTGCAAGTATTCTGGGTGGCTAACTTGTCAGTTAGATAATCAGATTTTAGCAAAAATTTCCCAGCTAGGGTTTTCTTGAATCAAAGACAGAGCAAGTGGGACAGGTTTATAGGTTTGTTTCAACTTCACTTAAAACAATAGGCTTGAGGTGTTATTTGCCTGTTCATTTCAAAGGGTTGTTAACTAGATGGCCAGTGCTGATAAATGTCATCACACTATGTCCTTTTTACAGTATGTTCCAGATCAAAAACCTGGACTGAGCACATGTACCCTTCTTGTGTTGCCTGCTTACAGAGCAATTATGTCCTGGGCACGTTTTAGCCACTGCAGAGCCAGGCAAACCCATCTTAAGTTGCCTGTCGCAGGGAAACTTGTTTCAGGTTGACTTGGGAGCACTCAAAAAGCATGGCAAAGGTGAAGAAAAGGAGTGATGTGGAATCCTAGGACACTCCAGCAGAGAGGAATACAGGCAGGAACATCCAGCAGTCTTTTCCTGTGACGTGACTCAGGCTGAGTGTTTACCTCTCAAAGGGCTGCACTCAGCTGTGCAGTAGAAAAAGATTTATACAATAAAGCAAGTTATATTTACAGCTTATTCAATGCTGTAGCTGGTCTTATAAAACTGCCTGCAGACATAATGGGCTGACAAATGTCTTCCAAAGACCATACAACATAACTTAAAATGAATCATGACTGCCATGTAAATCAAATGCAAAATCCATTTTAATGCTCTGAACTGTATTTCCCCTATTTTTTTTTTATTCTTTCCCATTTCATCCTTGCTTTTTACTCTTTTCACATCTTGCCAGAGCAATCTCCTAAATACAGGGACATCTTTGGTTGTTTAATAATATAGTATAGCATTTATATATATATTTGAATATAAGAAGAAGAAAAGGTATCACTTTTCCAGCCATAATTCAATAATGAACTGAACATCAACAGCTCTTAAAACTTGAAATGAACTAAAATCTGCAAATTTCATTTTTTCTGGACATGCCCTATCTCATCCCTCCCAGTGATCTCCACTCTTTCCCATCTGTGCTCTCTCCCCTGACAGCTCCAGGCCTGTCCATTCCCTCTCTCACTATACAGACGTTTCAGTAAAACCCGTATTTTTTCCACACACCTGGCAAACTTTTCCTTAGATTTTAAAAACCGAAGTGGAAAAAAAATAGTTCAATAAGTTGTTTTCACTCCCAAATTCCCTGAATGCAAGAAGTGGGAAAAATACACATTCTTAGAAAAAACCACACATCCTGAAGGACAAGGCCTGGACCCCTGAAGCAGCTTTTTGCGCTGACCAAGATGGGTCTACTCTTCCTCGTCCACTGCACTGTGAAAGAGAAGTTAAAGTGAATTGCACTGTGCAAGTGCAAAAGCAATGCAACAGTGAAGCATCGATGCCCCTGATGCCTTAGGATTTTAGCTTTTATATTTTCACATGTCTGTAATCCTGCAGTTCTTTAGTGTATAACTCTGGGCTCCATATAGAGTGTTAGCTACTGCTTTTCACATTTTGATCAGACACAACAATTCCTCTCTAGGCCTGAGAATCAAGGACACCTCACTGCCTCAGGCCCCAAGAAATGTAAACAAAAGTGAGTTGGGTGGGAGCAAACTGAGAGAATGGGACTCCACTACCTGAAGCTGTAATTGGACAATTCACCTCTGATATGCAAACAGACAAAACTTATATCTGTCTGAAAAACGTGTGACTGTGTCCATCCTGGGTGCAGTCTCTGCGAGACTCCTGCGCTGCCCAAGGTGTGCCCTGTGAAGGCCTTTCAATAAATCCCTACCCTTTATCCTTTCACTCTGTCTAGCCTCTGTTCCAGGTCAGCCTCTACAAGGCATCACCCCACATATTCTTTCCCTCTGATTTCCAACCCATTTGAGCAAAATCTACATCGACCCTCACTAAGTCAGAGCCCTTCTCTTTTGTTCCTCAGCTCTAGCTTGAATCATCCCAGATTTCCCCCAGATCTTCAAACACATCCCCCGACGCTCCCCAGCCTTCCCAGAAAAAGGAAAGCTGGCAACTTCTAGAGCAGCGGCCACTCCTCCGCGCTCGGAGGCCGCTGCACATCTCGGTTTGATGTGGCTGCCCTCCGCAGGAGCGGGGCCGGCTGCTGCTGCTCAGCTCGCGTTTCCCCCGCGGCGATGAATTATCCTGACAGCCGGCTCCTGGCAGCCGGCACCGCCCCGAGGGCTCCGTCCCGCTCTGGGAAGCGGCGCTCCGGGCGAGGTGAATGGATACCCCAGGCTGGAAGTGGGGCACTTGGTGCTTCATGAATGTTTCTATTTTGCTGAGAGACAGCCACAGGCCTGAGGGCCTGAGCTGGAGTCGGAAAGATTGAAAGTGTTTCGATGTGAGGACTCAGCCGGTCTCGTGACAAAACAGAAGCCAATTGTGAAATCCGGAGACATTTCCAAATTTCCCTCGTTTCTAAATGGGCGTTAAGATCGGTTCAATGTATAACTTCAACAGGAAGCCTCCATGGGTCATTGGTTTGTGACTCCCTTTACTTCCTCTTTTGTGCCATCCTTCCCCTGCACATATCCTCCACTTTCCGCTTTTAAGAAATAAGAATTTATGAAATTATTTTTCTTCTTTACCAAACTCTGTCCACGAAAAATTTACAGCAATGAAAAGTGTAAACAAACAGTAGTCATAATTATTTATAAAATCATTTTTTAAATATCTATATTTTTGTCCTGGGGAATAAAAAATCAAACTGTGTAATGAAAATAAAAAAAAAAAATTTTTAAAAAAGTTGACATGCTAAATCCACTTACATTCTGCCCTAGGTGCAAGCTTACACATGGACAACACAGTAACACATTCAAAAGATCATTCATAACATGTGATTTAGGGTTGGGCCGTTCTATGAATTAGGGTTTTAGGTACAGGACCTTTTTTTTTTTGTTCTAGTATATTATACTAGGAAACATGCAACTGAAGAAACCCACTTGAATTATTAATCATAGCCCATAATCATAAGTCTGTATGGTGCAGGTGACTTGACAGATCAATCAATCCACCCCAGCCATAAAATAGTTCCTCCAGGAAGAAAAGGAGAATAAAAAGACATCACCGGTGTCCTGTATCAGTTTGGTTAAAAGCACAAGATGTTCTTTAAAATTTGAGCACCAATACATAAAACCAAAATATCTCCTTATCTGCCAACATGGCCTGGGACACGCTCCTTCTGGCCCCAGATTCAGTAGCAAGTTTTCTCTTGAGCAGGTGAAGTAGAGCAAGACACCTGAGAGTAGAAATATTTTGGAGTGCCTTTGGGAACAGCCTATCTATCAGGTGTACTGGGACTAATTCACCAACCTCAGACATTTTTTCATCAAGGAATGTAAAGAAACATTAAATAGAACATATCAAAATCTACTTCGTCAGTTGGAATAAATCAGGCTTATTCAGCAGATTTATGCTGACTTACAGCAGTTAAACTCGTAATGAGTTTTGGATTGCATTCTACATAGTACTCACATAAATTAGGATATTTTACTACATTTTTACCAATGCTTTTCCAGCAAACTGAAATGGGCTTGAGCTGTCCTTTTAAAACAATATAAATACTTCTGCATGTCTCAGCTTTGAGAATGCCCCTTTCTTCACTGTCACTGATGGGTAGCAAGTGATTGCAGCTGATAGTTATCTGCTAGCCAGAGGATATGAATGTGCTAATCTTACTTCCAATATAAACAACAGTTGGGGCAACTTTTTGCAATGTAAATGGTTTGTTGGGTGCATTTTATGACACAGCTTGTGTCATCACAAGCAGTGGTCATTGTTTGCTTTTCTTTAAAATTAAGTCAAAGTATTTCACAGCCGTTGTTTGGCACTAAAATAAATTAGGTCCATTTGTGTATGGTCTAGGTGCAATTGTGCACGTAGGCATTTGTACTCAGTTTTTAAGAGGGATGCAGCTTTCAAGAATTCAGAAGACCCGAACTGCATGTAAGAATTTACAGGGTTTTCTCAACAATGAAGAAGATTAAATACACAGAAAAAAATATGTAGGGCTTATGTTTTTCCTCCCCGGTACTGAGACGTGCACTAACATTGTATTTTCAGGCAATTGTTCATGTCAAGAAAAGATGGGCATTACCCTGGTTGGTTACTGTTTGCTTAAAAATTGCACTTCATTTTTTTCATATGAATTTGAGACCTATGAAGCTGCCCAAAACAACCCTAAAACCTACAAGTCAGAAAAACTGGATTTGAGTCTTTTTGTTTGTTTATCCAGAGTAATTTTAAAAGACATTTAAAAACTGCTCTTAACTGAAGTGAACTTCACATTTCCAGTCACTGAGCTCACTGGGAGATGAAAGGTTCCTCCTGGCCATTGCTCAGCACTTTCCTTTCGCACTGCCCTGTCCCACCATGGAGGTTATTAACTTTTTACAAGCACTGCTCACATCCTCTCTTTGATGGATGGTGCTAAGCTTGTACTTAGATTACAGGATTTCCTAGCAGGGCCGTTTTGTTATTGAGGGGGAGGAAATTTTAACACAAGGTGATTTTTCATATCAACCTTGCCATTCTCCCCGTAAAAATCTGCATGGGGAAACTGTTTCAAGGAGTTTCACACCACACCAGTCTGAGCCTTAATGGATGGTCAGGGATGTCCCAAGCACAGGCTGCAGTGGTAGGTTTTGGACTAGTCTTCCCCTGCTTTTCGTGTCCAGCCACAAGTTACAAAGGGGCTTTGCCCTGGGGCTTTCATTGCTACTCTCTTGCAGTTCCCACTGGGACACGGGAAACCTAGGGTGACCCGTGGGAAGACTGAATGACAATAGAGAGGAAGGAGGCAGAAAGAGGGGAAAGAAAGCACCCTTTTTCCTTTCTGAAACCGTTGTCCTTTTCCAAAGTGAAGGAAAAAAAAAAAAAAAGAGAGAAGGTGGAGAGGCAGGCCAAAGGGGAAGACATTTTCCTGCTACCTCATTACTCTCCACTCACTGTAAACTCCCAACTGTGGCCAGCCTAGCTCCCGCCCTTCTCGCCCCTCTGGCCTCTGCACCTAAATTTCTCTCAACCTTCTTCCCAGATGGAAATGTAAATCAAGACACATTCAGAATTTAAAAAAAACCCAAAACCAAAAAACAAACAAACATGAGTAAGAATGCCCCATTTTCCTTTATAGATTATATAAAAACAAATATAGCTGGTCTTCACATCTCTAACTTTCTGTGATTTCTAGCTGAAGTTTCATGACTCATGAACTTACTTTTCTATCTAAAAATCTTACAGGCTTTATTTTTTTTTCCTTAGTGGAAAAAAAGCTAACACCAGATGTTTCTTTAGACTCTTCCCTGTCCTGAGTGAGTAAACACCAGAGACAAACAGGCTGTTCTGTCATCTTGCGCCTCTCCAGAACACCAACAGTTTTAACACTTAGTTAAGAAAAAGAAATTTAAACTGCTACCAAGTGCATTTCCAGCTAAGGATATGTAAGTCTTCACTCTTAAAATTAAATAAAAGTTTTTGGTCATGAATAATCTGACTGTTTATGAGCAGTGTGGTATGATGCACAGATACAATAAAGCTCTTGTGCTGTCCAAGCCCTTGGCTCAAATGAGTGTGTCTCCTGGCCCAGGAAAGCAACAGTCTTTTCTAACAGCCGCCTGTCAGTATTTTTAAACCTTCTCTCCTAAAATAACATGTCGATGTTTGCCTACCTGAACTTACAGGAAGACTGGATGAAAATTTGTGGGTACACCACTGTAAATGGATTTTGTCATGGTTTTTATGATGTCATCAGATTATTTATCCTGCTGTGCTGAGAAACTGAGAATTACATTTCCCCCTCTATCCCCCTCATCTGTGAAGGCATTTTTGAACTCTTTTTTTAAACATCTCTGAAAGTAAGAGGTTGAAATTGTGGAGAGCAAACTACCCCTCCTGAGGTGAAGGTGAATGCGTTGGATCCATTCTGCCAACTGGCATTCAAGCTTGCCATGTTGCTTACAAATATATCCCAAAGTGAACCTCAAAAAAACCCACGACACAGACAATTTTAATTCCTTCCCTGTCAGTAACACCACTACATTTGTTTAGCATCTAGGCATGGGACTGTGGCACTAGCTGGTATTTTATCTTCTACTTATTTTATACCAAGACATATGAGAGATATGAAAGAGTAAACAAGCTCTCAGGTCCCAAGATATTTTTGTACTGAGACCACTACATCTGCAAATTACAGGTATTTTAAACTTTTTTTCAATTACACACACATAAAATATTAAATCACTGCATGGTTAGCTAATATTATTTTAATATCACCTTTCATGTAGAAAAATGTTACTTCTACCTCAGTCTTTGCTTAAGAAGTAATTCAAAGAACAAATTTTGGGTGTATGTGTTTTCTCAGCTCACCAAAATTATTTAAGTTTTACTATATCCTCGTTCAGTAGCTGGAAGATAGAGTTATGTATCTTCTGGGATCTCCTTATCCATTCAAAAATAGATGCCTACTTTCACATGGACACAGGTGGAGGTTTTTTCCACTAGGATCTTGGTGTGCCCCAGGGCAAGACCTAATCGTGTAAGCCATTGTTTTCACTACAGGCAGTAAAACACATTTATGCATATGTGCATTTTGCAGCACGAATTGTACCCGGTCATTTGCATCACAATTCCCGGAGCAGCTCTTCTGTACAACCCCAAGGGTTTGGGTCGAGGCACTGGGATGGGTGGAATGTGTTTGTGGATGGTGCGGAGGGATTTCAGACTGCAAAAGCTGTCTGATACAGGTCTGGGGAACATCTAGGAGTGAGGAAAGTACTGTCTCCTACTGTCAGTGGGAAGCAGACCCTGGTGCAAACCCTCTGTAGCTGTGTTCTCAAGGGAAGCCAGTTGCTTCATGCTGGGAAAGGTCCTGAGTGAGAACTAATGCACAAAAACTGTGGGTGATGTGGGGAGGGGAAGCTGGGACAAGGGAGGGAACAGGGTCACTAAAATAGCCAGGAAGTCTGTCTGGAAACTGCTGTTTCAGTAGTGCCAAGGTCTTCAACTTAATCTAGAATCTGATTTCTCCTTTGGTTCCCAGCAGTCTGTGCAATGCAGCTCTTCCTGTGGAAACCATGTCCTGAGTTTGTACTTAAATAATTTGCAGAACTGAGGGGCAGCCATGGGGAAAAGGAAACCTTCTTGGAAAATAATATTTGTGAAACATTAATATAGAACATGATAATTTTTGGGGCTGCATCAGAGCTGGAGTTTTGTGGCAGGGTGTCAAAAGCTGTTCCTTGTATTGTTTTGGTTTCCTCTGAGCTTGCAGAGTAGCCCCACTTCCTTCAATATTTCAGCCATCCAGATGGATCAGAGTGATAAATGGTGAGAAATTGCTCTGCAATTTAACTACATATGGAAAACGTGCTTTGAAAAATATGTTCAGTTATCTTTTTAAAGGTGAATGTGGAGATTTTCTAATCTTAGACATATTTTTGGGTCTTTAGTTCAGTTTCCCAGTATAGATCTATGTCTTGATCCCACCAGAGTTAAATTTAAGACTATATTAGTTTTGCAGTCAGGAAAGAAATGCTTTATCCTTTCTTGCTTTACATTTCTGCACCATTCATTCATGGTAAGATGAATTTTTAAGACATAAGGTGATTTTTTTGTTGTCCTCTCCCAGGTAGGACTTTATGACAATGGCAGAATGAGAAGTGAAGACTAATTCCTGTTCACTAAGGCAGAATTAGACCCATCTATGCTTCAACTTACACATCCAGACCACATTACTGCAGCTGGCACTGAATCACCTGTTGCTCCTACTTTACTGCTGAAGGAACCAGGGTCAGATGGACTGGAAAACTCCACAGTCTGAAATGGTCTTTTAACTTTTGAAGGGTGACAGCATTCATGTGGATGATCTGGATGTGGCCTACATCTCTGATAATATAATTACTCTCTAAAGAGAGAGTCATTAAACACTAGTTTAACTTTGGATAGAAATGCAAGTTCTTTGAATATTAGTTTTCTGAGTGTTTAAAGAGAGCATATTAGCACTTAAGAGCATAATTTGAGGTAGTATAAATGTGTAGCAAGCTAGTTCATAGGCAACATGAATAAGGATAACTGAATGAGGAGAGACTTTTGTGCTACTCACCGAAACACTGTCAGATGCAAGCCATTCATTGTCTCCAGTATCCAACAAAATGACCATGCAGTAAGAAATTTCACACAACATGAGGAACCTGCTCCTGCTTTATTGTATCACTGCATACTAGCAAAAAATTAAAATTGTGACAAAATGTTGATTTCTTTATTAATCCAAATTCTGGGATGAGTTTCAGAGCACCAGAGAAATGTCAATACTCTCTCAGGAAGTGTTAACAAGGTGCAAGTGTTGTCCAGGCATATTTGCTCTGGAAACTCATGCTGTTGCTTCATTCTTTATCATTTCAGGGGGTGCTGGTTCTTACTATGGGGGGAGAGGGAGTTTTCTTCTTGGTGAAACCTGCAGGGTCTTTTTGAGCACTCTTGGATGTCCACCCTAGCATGCAGCACAGTGTCACATGCAATTAGTGCATCCATGCAAAACATGGCCACAAGCCATAAAGAAGTAGTAGGAATACCCATCCATGGGCTGTAGGAACCCTATTTTGCATGTGCAAACCTTATGACCTGAGGATAGTCTAAGGCATTTTGTGGCGTTTTCTATACTGAAACAGGGTGTCTCAGGAGGTGAATACACTGAAGGGCATTCAGGATAAAATTACTTGTCTCTGGCATTACCAGTCTTAATGTTGGTAGTTTCTAGAGAAGGTTTAGTTTAAATATACAAAATAAGAGACTATAAATCAGCTTTATGATGTTTATATGTTTTCCTTGTGAGATTGATAAAGTCTGTTTGTTTCTTGCTTCATCCTGTCTGCTCTCAGTTACTCTTATTTTTCCAAATGCAGTTGACACCCAGTTAATCCGAACACTTCAGATTCCTGTTACAAAGACATTACCTTACAGAATTTCTAACTGCAGAGCTGACTATATTTAACTAATTTCAAGGTTTCCGATTTAGGGGGTTATGAGAAGTATGGTCCACACATGCAGTATCTTCCTTCAGGATGTCTGAGCTTACATTAATTAATCAAGCATCCAGGAGAGGAAACATTAATCATTTGTCTCTGTACATTGCTGGGATTATTCCAAAACCTCTTTCCTTTTCTCTGTCAATATAAATACAATAAAGAGAGAAAAGGAAAGCTTAACATATGGTCAGAGATAGAGAGCATGTCCTTTTCTCCAGAAGCATACATCAAAGATTTGCAGAGATCAGGCTGATTCGTTGGCAAAGCTCTTAGGCCAATATAGGGCCAAGGATGTGAGTTAGTCACAAGCAATGTGACTTTAGACTTCCATAAACAATTTTTACAGATGATACAATAAATTTATATTTTCCTTGCTCTGCTCCCCCATTCAATAGTCTGCTATACTCCCTTTACAGCATTTCCTTTTGCCCTTATCTCCAAGACAGTAGAAAGAGCCATGGATGTAAAACCTGAAAATCTCCTTTCTTGAGCAGAGTCCAGGAATCAAACTCAAAAAGCTATATCATGAACCAGGATGCAAGCAAATGTTTTGTCAAATCAGTGTCCTTAGGGTTCATGTTCATGGTGTGTTGATAACATGCTCAAAATTGTTAATGGTGTAGATGTACTTGAATTCCAGGAAAATGCTGGGAGCCTTGTTATTAAGTTCCTTTTATTCTCTTGATATGCTCAATTTCCAACTAATTCTTCTTAGTTCACCTTTTCAAACTATAGGCAGTAATCCAGGTTTTCCACGCTTTAGGGAATTGACAATACCACAAGAATCTAAGCCATCTGATCTTCTTTTCTTAAATCTGAGTAACACCATCCATGTGAGTTTGTTTTCTACTACACTGTTGCGAAGAGCTCAGGTATCCCAGAACTATCTCTGTGTCTAGAATTGCATGGTCTAAGTTAGTCATAGGCCAAAAAATCAGCCAAAGTCACAGTGTAGACATGCAATGTGTCACAGTTCTATAGCTTCCTTACATTAACCTTCTTTCCCAAAAATGCAAACAAAGGAGAGTAACAGAAACTTGGGGACAAGAGATTTTGTCCTGCTCCCTGTGGAACTACAACGAAGTAGGAGAATAAATATTAGATAATTAAAAAGAACAACCGGCTTTGAAGGAGCAATGTCATTATGATCAAAAGGCTGCATCATACCCTGAGCTAAAGAGTTTTTCTATTTATACTGTTTAAGTTTAGCCACTTGGATTTGGTTTTGTAAAAAAAATACTCTATGTCCCTGAAGGATAAAACCATGTGGGAAAAGAGCAACTGCCTGAGATTTTTGTCCTGCTCTGAAATTGCTGCACCCTTGTGCAAGAGAGTGAACCTCTCCTCAAGCTGTTCCATAATTCTCTTGATTTCAGTTGTTCCCTGAGGCATCCAGCCCGTATCAGCATGAAAAAGGTGATTCCATTAGTCAAGACCCCAAATCCACACTGAAGCAGTAGCATGCCAAAGTGCACAGATGCTATAAATGTATGCATAGTTCCAGTATTGCTTCAGAAAAATGTAGTGTAACTCATTACCTTTCCTTCCCACAAAAGAAAGTGCTTTGAAAAATAGAAAACAAACACATGGCTTTAAAGGCAACTTCTGATTTTGATGTTACTTATAAGAAAAAAGATCACGTTGGAAACAACATGGATTTTCCTCATTTGATCCACAGGAGAAAGGAAGGATTTATCACCTCTCATAAGAAATTTGGAGCTTTTAAAATAAAATACAAATCTCTATTTAAATTTTTTCTGTTAGTTAATTCTTTTCAGTATGACATACAGATAGAGAGGACTTTTTAGTTAGTATTATTTTGGAACAAAAAAATAGCTATTTTTTTATTAAGTAACTTTGGAAATAACCCCACTTTTGCATAAATCTCTGTCCTGCCTCGTCCTGTTTTACAGAGTTCCCTTTCTGTGCAGATTCTGGCAGAAGTCAGCTTGCTAATTCCCAAAGACTTGAATCAGCCACATGATGGTTTTCATAGAGCTGCTAAAACATTTAACTCCCTTAATTGGCCAATAATATGTTTACATTTACGAATGCCTCGCTTAGAAAATTCCCAAGGAATAACTTATGCATTGAAATAATTTTTGCAAGAGATCCGGCCTCTTTAGCTTCAGTTTTGGGAAGCTTCATGTAAAGGCAGTGACTGCACGCATGTGCCTGAATGTTTAGATGTAGGGGACCACACCAACATGTGCTTTCAGGGAGCAGGAGGCAGAATTCAAATGTCTAAGTCTAAAACTACAAAAACTTGCCTAGGAGGAGGAGATAAATAGAGCCACAAGAGTGTGATCATTTCCCCCATGAAGTTCACTATGTGCTTCCAGTGCCTGACATCCTGGTTTGCTGCTATCCCTCCAGAGCTGAACATTTTGGTACCTTTCTTATGACTGCAGTCCTTTGAGACTTGCAAACTGGACAGTCCTACACTCATGTCCCCAGAGGTCCAGACCAGCCAGTGTTTCCTGGAAAAGGTGGATGTGTATTGACAGCACTCACTTCTGCACAAAGCACAACTGGCCTTGGATGAATTCTGCATCTGGAAGGGAAGCAGAACTGTTGCTTTTATCTAACAATTTAGAGATTTAAAGCATTTACCCAGGAAGCTGAAGCTCAAGGCTTTACTCCTCCTCAGCCAAAGGCAGTTCCAGCTCAGATCTGCAAGCTCCCACAGGAGCACTAGGAGGGAACATCCTCCTCTCAGTATGTCAGAACTGGTGCGGCTGGAAAAGGCTGAGTGAAAGGGGCAGGAATCGAGTAAGCCACAAACGGTTGATGTTGTCCTTGTGTCTGGGAAGCACAGACTTCAGGCTGCACAGCACAGTAAAGATCTCAAAGAATGTTAATATTTTCAGGCTAGAACCCCAGTGAAGGAAGTTAACCCAAACACCTAACTGCTGTCCTTCTGCTGTCTCAGCTGCTGATCAACACCCTTCATTTTAGAGACAAAACTTCAGGTAAGCACTTCTCAGTTCGCAGGACACTTACTAGAATTTGAGTTAGCAAATTAAAAACAAATTCTTGGAAATAAATTTTCTCATAAGCTCTAAGAACAAAAGCAAAATAACAGCTGTGTAACCTAACATTTTCTCATCTTTAAAGCAGAACCATGTAACCTATATTTTCTTGTCTTTAACCTCAGATATGTATCAATTCTTTCCTTACTTATTCAAAATTTATTAAAACAAGGGGTACACTGAACATCTTAAAGAATGCAGTGACTTAATTCCATTCTTCCATGTGAAGAACAGAAGTTAATTATTTTTATATACAAGAGAAAGCAAAAACGTGTATCCACAAATTGTTTTTCATCATAAGGACTTCACTGATGGCTTCTAAATCACTAATTGTACTTGCAAATGAATTTCCTCCCACTACAATGAAAAGAGATTAGTTATTAAAATTTGGCATATTAATATAAATTATGTCTGTGGTGCTTTCTAAAGTTAATTGAATATACTTCTGATGTTGTATGTAGAGCTGGAAGAGTGTTTCAACCTGCCCATTTCTCTAATAGACTGAGAAAGACATTAAAATATCTGTATAGTCATGAAGCTAAGGGCACAGTGAATGGAACTAGGGAAGATTCTATAAAACCTGAGGTTTCTGACCTACATCTCTTTTTAATCAATGGAAGAATCATGTAAAAGCCAATCAGACTTTTAAAATTAACCAAACTGCATTTGTATGAAGACCTTCAAGAGTTTTTGTCAGCTCAGCTCATTTTGAAAGTTAATTTCATAAAATCAAAGAATTGTTTAAATTAGAGAAGTCCCTTAATATTGTCAAGTCCAACCCTTAACCCAGCACTGACTAATCCACCAGTAACCATGTCCCTAAGTGCCACAACTACACATCTCTTAAATACCTCCAAGGATGGTGACTCCACCACTTTCCTGGGCAGCTTGTTCCAAAGCTTGACAGCCCTTTCCATGAACAATCTTTTCCTAACATACAATCTAAATCTCCTGTGGTGAAACTTGAGGCTGATCCTTCCTGTCTTATCACTGTGACCTGGCAGAAGAGCCAGATCTCCACTCAGCTACCTCCTTTCGGGGGGGTTTTGAGAGTGAAAAGATGCTCCTGGAGCCTCCTTTTCCCCAGGCTGAGCTCCCCCAGCTCCTTCAGCTGCTCCTCACAGGACTTGTGCTCCAGACCCTTCACCAGCCCCGTTGCTCTCCTTTGTGGATACCTTTGCAATTTCAGAAATCTTTTTCTATTTTCTACCCATCTGTTTCAGTTAAATATCTAACTTCACTAGAAGAAGTACCTTTTCTATGAGATCTCATTCTGTATCCAGAAGAAGTTAGAGCAGTGCTTTTTCTCACAAAAAGATATATTTTTACTTCACAGGGAAATAAGCTTGTGCTAACGACCTTTATGAGGTAAAAAAATTACTCCAAAATACCTAAGGAGCTTACTACATGTTGGAATTCTTTGAAGGAGGAAGTTCATAAATCATTCTCCCATATTACATGTCTATAATACATCTATACGTGTGGATTTAATTAGCAAGTATGTAAAACTTACATTGAGTACTGTAGTACTTAGTCCTACAGCAATCAGCCTGAAAAGCTATTTTTAAATTTAATACTTAGAAAGTGTATAATCTGGATTTCCATTTCTAAAGTATAATTTCTACGTAGAAGTCACAGGTAATCTGTGTAAAAATTAGAAATATTCAGAAACTGAGTAATGTTGTAGCAGATCCAATTTTGAATTAAACTTTTCCTTGAAACTAGAAGATGTTAACTATGCATTTGATAAAAACTTAAATCATATTTTCCAGAGAGGGAAACAGAGGGAAAAGAAGCATATGGAGGTCAGTCTGGGTGTGACGTCCATTACCACATAGGTCTAAGTCCCATTAGTCATTTCAGTGTATATATTTTTTTTTACTTCTAACGCTGACACTTTTAGTGCTTGTGTACATTGCAGGAAAGGAAAGGGAAGAGAAAAAGGAAGAGGAAAAGGATGAGAGAAGGAAAGAGGAAAGGGAAGACGAAAGGGAAGGAAAGGGAAGAGGAGGAGAGGGACGGCAGGAATACACACTGTCTCTGGGAAGATGGCAAGATGAATGAGCATGATACAGCATGCAAATAAACTTCTTACAGTTCATGGGCCCTCAGAGGCACAGGTCTTAATTGGGCAGGTGTTCTGATTCCTTGTTAGTTGCACTCAGGGAACCTGAGCTTACACAGCATTGTTGGCTACTTTTGAAATGTGATCTTTGTAGTGCTAATGTGATAACTAAGTGATGGCCATCTCTTATTCCCGGCTTTCCCCCATTTTCCCAGTAGAAAGGTGAAGCCCATTCCCAATCTGGGCAGAGAAACAATGCCTTCAATGAAAGATTTTAGAATTATCCATGAAGAGAAGGTATCTGCTTTGCAGGACAGCTCAGAGAAGTCACTCAAGGGACAAGAATAATGGCATAAAGCACAGTGATGTGGCAGTGATGCTGTCACTGAAATGGGTGATGGTATGGGAAAGAGCAAACTCCTCAGAATAGTCTTCAGGGGTGCACAAACTGTGACAAAAAGAACTGTGGGAGGATTTAAATAACCTTGTCAAGGTGCGTATGTGCACCCCTGCCTTCACTTCTAGATCTGTCAAGCAAAAATAAAAATATCTTTAAATTGTGTTCCACACAAACATCACGAGTCTAAAGGGTGCTGTAGACAGACTGAACTTTGTCTCCCCAGTGTGAGTCCTGGGCCTGGTCAGCACATCCAGAGATGAGCTGGAGGAGGCCTGGAAAGAAAGTCCTTCAGTTCCTCCTGCTTTGGTCCAATTCATGGGCAGGAGGACACAACCATGGGACGTAGTACTGGCACAAGCCACCCCAAGAGCCTCTTTGTTCCTCACTTTAGTTTCAAAAGAGAGAGTGCATTTGACAGACGGAGACTGATCACAACACTGATCTGAAATAATGCTTTTGACTTTGACCTTCCCTCTCCCGAATTTGCTTTACCCATCTGTTGTGCTTTATCATTGATCTACAACAAGAAGCTTTTGTAGCAGAACACCATCTTCTTCCTGCACCTCTGTGCAGCACTAAGCAACTGTAATATTTATAATATCAGATTTCGGGTGGCCTGAGCACTCTTTTGGTTTTCATGAAAGGGGTAATTAAGCAACTTCTGTAGAGTCAAAACTTGGAAACCACTAAAGTCATTGCCCAAGGCAAGTGGGCCAATTGTGCCAAAGCTGGAGTATGAACAGTGTATTAACTGTGCTTCCCTATAGGAAAGCAGCAGAGTATAGAGTATGGGTTTTTGGGGATCACAGAGCCGTGAGAAGCAGCTGCAGGAGGTAGTCTGGCCAACAGGATAGGCAGAGGTATGCTTCTGCCTTCTCATTGGAAGTAAACTAGATGACAGCAAAGATGATGCCTTGTTCATGATACCAAAGTTTCCTCCTAAAGAGGAAAAAAACCCCATGATAGCCCTGAAAGTTCCTGTAACCTGTTCATGACACAAGGGGTGGAAAGGCTTTGAGGGGGTCTGTAAGAGTTAATGGATTAATTTGTAAATGGTTTGAGATCTTGCCCTAATGCACAGAGGGAAGTTCAGAACACTTGCTCTGCCTGTACTTGCAACTCCCTAAATAAAGACCACAGTGCCAGGTCTTGAATTTCACACATGAATCCACAGGGACTTGCAACCCAGACAGATGGCTCTGAGGCAGCAAGGAAAACAGTTCTTTGCTGTTTTTCAACTCTATTTGATTAGGTGGATTTCCATGGTATGAGCAACCTTACAGTGAACAGTCACTTCTTCAGAAAACAGCTACAAGAAAGCTTAGATACACTCTGTTAGAAAAAAGATAGTGTCTGTCTGCGACCACCAACAGGACTAAATCTGGGCTGATTTGGGTTCTGTTTCCCACAGTGAAAGAGTGGGAAAATGATCTTCCCTTGCTCGTGGGATAGAAATGGTATTGGATGAATCAGCCTGTTACAAGAACTTTTTGGACAGAATACAGGAAAATCATCATATGATTTGAATTTGGTTAACTCACAAGCGTTATTGTTCTACATTATTGGCAAACATAGTATCATTAATAATAGGATCTGCCAAATGCTACTACTTTATGGGACCTATGACAGTTGAATCTATGCCTCAGTAGCTTAGAGAATCACACACCTGTTAACAGGACTCATCCTGCCCAGCAGCAGAGACCTTGTCCATGGGTGCAGAATGTCTTCAACTTCCACAACAGCCAGGCCAGTGTAGGGCTCTCAGCACTTTGCAGGACTGATTTTTATACTTCTGTCCGTTCCAGCAGACCCCTGGGGTATTGAAAAGAGCCAATAAACAAAACAAAACAATACAACAGCCAACAAGGAAAAAAGACCAGCCTTTGCTGAAAATACTGACCAACATTTGCACTGATTCTGTTAATGTGCCCCTGAAATTTCCTGCATGTCCTGCTGTGTAAATGCAAAAAAAAAAAAAAAAAAAAAAAANCTCCAAATGTTAGGGAATATTTTCTTTGGCTTTACTATATACACATCATCATTCCTCACATCCTACATTTCAGAGCAAGGTTTGAAAAGGACTTGCCTAGGGAATATTTCACTTACTTCCTCTGAGATTTGAGTTTTTATCAGACAGAATTATTTAGGTTGGAAAAATCCTCTAAGATCGTTGAGTCCAACCATTAACATAATACTGCCTAGATCCTAAGGATCAGGTGAATTTAGCAGAGTGTTTCCATTCTCTCTGTGAACTGTGCAACATTGCTTACTGATCATTACCTGCTGCCAGCATCCTTATTCTTACCTACTGAGTCTGTACAAGAGAATCATGTGAAATTGTTTTTCCCAGGCTGTGGCAGGCTTTGGGGTTATGACAGAGTAGCTTGAATTTCAAACTATTGATTGAAATCACAGCATCAGGCAGGGCTGAGAGCTTCTGGGCTCAGTAAGCTGTGATCCACCCCAACTGCAGGCCTTCTCCACCATCAAGGGATTGGATGTTCAGATCTCATTTATGGGCAACAACTGAAGTAATTCCAGTGCTTAACTTGGAAAACCAGCTCATTACCACACAGCTTGTGCCATGCATGCTGCTGCTGTCATAAGCCTTATTTTAAATTTGTCATTCTTGGCTATCAGCAAAAGAACAGAAGTACAGCACGCAGAGCAGAATAAACTCTGTACTCCGAGTTCTGTGCAAAGCTGCTCCAGTGTGTTAAAAAAATGTAAGAAGTACCATAGCCAGTCAAATCAAAAGCTTGTCTAGCCAAGTATCCTGTCTCTGACAGTGATTACTAGCAGATACTGAAACAAAAGTATGAGAATTAGGGTATATAGAGTCCTTTTACTGCCTTCCAGCCTCTAAAAATCAGCAATGTAGAGATTTCCTGAGACTGAAATTACATCCAGAGCATACTATCTAATAGTCAACAAAACACTCATCCTCCATTAATGTGTCAATCCCTTTTGGCATGTATTTATTGAATTGATTTTGCCACAGTGGAACTACAGGCCACACAAAAAGTTTTCCTTTTTTGCCTATTTTTAGCTGTGCCTGACAATTTTATTGGGTGCCCCCAAAGATTTTATGTTCTGAGAGACTGTGAGTGATCAGTCTGATCAGTCCCTGTTTGTTTTCCTTGCACCAACCAGGGTTTATGGAACTGTGCTCTATTCTGCCTCCATTACAATTTTTCCGAACTAAAAAACCCTATGATTTACCAGAACAGACACATGCCAGAAGGGAAAAGAGACTTGTGGTAGGACCAGTTGTGGAAGAGTTTCTGGAGGCAGGACTTGCTTCAGACATCTTCTCACACACACTATAGACCTGTGAAGCTGAAGAACGGATTCTGTGACAGCAAGGAAGCATCAGGCTCAAGTGCCAGAGTAAGAAAAGCCAAGGACTATCCCTGCTCTGCAACTCTGACATTTCTCCCCAGGGCCACTAAGATATGAAGGTGGATGGCAATTTTCACCTAAGGGTGGCATGAGAACCCATCTGCCGCAAGTAAGAAAAGAAAGGAGATGTCACTGTCTTCTCTGATGTATGTGACTGCCTGTGTTGGAGGTCTTACGGAAGCTGGGCAGCTGAGTGGCTGAGGATGGGAGGGATTTTTCTGTGTGATTTCCCAGGGAAGTCTTAAAACCCACCTGACCAGGAATATCAGGCTGATGATACCTTTTGTGAGCAAAGAGGACATTGATCCTAAACACAGTATTTTGTGTTGGGGTGGGGTGATAATTTGTGCTGCTGAGCGGGAAAGGAAGTAGATCATAGGTTGTGCACAAATTTGGAGAAGGGGCTGCACAAACTGTTTTGACATAATGGGAGTAAAAATTCACTTTGGTCTGATAGTAAGGCACAGAGAAAATAGAGGATGAGTCTCTGAAACAAGAGAGTTCACAACTCTTTAAAAAATGAGGAGGACAAGAGAAGATACCAAGTTTGAAAAAGGAAGTCTAGGAAACTTTGAGTCCATGGCTGAAATTTCATGGGGCTACAGCCAGAGCAAAAGACAACAGGAAAAGGAGGGATGTGGAAAGCTCCTGCATGCAAGCCGGGAGTTGTTCCCAGGAACAATAGTAATTATATGAGCACAGCCTGTCCCAAAGCAGAGAAAGGGTAGGAAAGCAAGCAAGAGATCAGCTTTCCTGACCCTCACCTTTACTGACCTTAACAGATTTCATTACTGTTACAGATAAAATTAGGTCTTTATAGGAAAACCTCTTTTCCCTCCTCGTCTCAGTTCAGATCTGGTTCTGAGTCATAAACTCCTAAACTTGCAACTTCAGCTTCAGTCCCTTTCACAGAGATCCATGTTACAATACAGATCTGTAAGTTCATTAAACTCAAGGGTATGTGAAGGAGAGAAACTGCAACAAGCACATTGCCAGAAATAAGGACCTGTACAGATACGTATAATGTTGTTCTGACTTTGCAGAAAAGTAAGGTGAAAAAGGAAAAGATGTCCAAATAGGATTATTTAACACCTTGTATACAAGATGAGAGATGGGTCTTTTTCACCTCATGGATAGGACAGGCCGTGGTAGGGGTGATGCCAGAGTTACACGTGCACATGAAAAATCCAAGGAAACAAGTAAGCCACCGTCTGAGGCAGCCACCCTGGTGCCCCTTCCCGCTGTTGTCAGAGCTGCCTCCAGAGTGAGCAGAGCCAGGGCATGACGCCCCAGGTCTGCTGGCCGGGAACAGCCTGTTCTACAGTGTCACACTAAAAAGCCTGCCTGCACGACAATCCATCATTGAGGATTTTCTGACTATTTGTGGAAACGACTCCCTCACTCACAGATCTCAAACAAAAACCATCATCAATGCGAACTGGCGGCCAGAGTACATGTTTTCATTAATCAAGATGTTAATCATGGAATGACCAAGAGCTCTGCCAGACAAATAAACATACTTAAGACATCCAGGACTAGTAAACTTTGCCCTTTGTATGACTGCTTTTTCCATAATTCTTTGTCTACTTGGGTTCAACAGCAAGCCTCCCTATGATAACTTGCATCATTGGGGTTTTTTTACATAGAAAATAGTGCCTATGGAGCTGCTTGCCTTAACTCTAAGATATTGCCTGCTAAGAATTGAGTGCTTAATTTGACAAAAAATAATAGATGATACTGTAATCTGGAAATAGCATTACCAAAGGAACTGCAGCCTCGAGACCTTTAGCCCTAAATCCTGTAAGTTTGGGCAGGACGTCTTGTTAACAGAAGGACAATGAAAGCTGCTTTCTCACTCACAAGTTTTCTCACTGCCCTGCTCCTAGCCTGTGAGCTCATCCCTATGAAAAAAAATTATCTCCTTCATTCAGTGCCACTCCTTGATCTGTGATTGACTCCTTGATGGTTTGAATAAAAGTCCCAGTCTGGGCATTCCTCTTCTCAGTGCTACTGCAGGTTGCCTTGCCCACCTCTGCAAGAGCAATGAAGATCTGTACAGCAATGCTACCAGTTTTGAGATATGCTCTGTAAATCAATAAGGTTTGTAAAATACCTGTTCTCCTGGTATGAGTAACTTGTGATCTGTATTATTGATTTTTTGGAATAAGCTTTTTAGCATCTACCTCAAGGTCATGGTGCCTGAGACCACTGGATGCTGCAATGTAGTTAGCCACTGTATTTGCAGAGGTTGTGGTCTCTTTCCTGTAGCCATTTTCTCTGCTAAAACCTATGAAAACTACCTTCCCTACAATTTCTATACCAGAATATTTGACTCCACTTTGCTGTAGCAAGGAGAAGAAAGAAGATCTGGTCTCTTCTCTTCTTGTTTCCCTCTCTTCAGTACAGCTACTCAGTAAACATCTCTTGGCCTAGAGAGTTGCAGCTCTGATTTGCTCTCCTCTCACTGACAAGCTCCAGGGAGAGGACAGCAAGACTTGGTCAAGGGTTGCCTGAGTCAGCACAGATACTGTGCTAGCTCCTGATCCCTGTCTTTATTAGAGTGGTGTGTCCAGTGAAGATACAGAAAGTATTTATAGATGGTGGAAGAACCAGATGAAAACAATAATATTTATTTGATTAAAAAAAAAATAAATGAAGACTTGGTTTCATTTCATATTGTAAAGGAATTGAGATGTGGAAAGCACAAGAGGTCAGACAAGCCCCCAGAACAGCTCCGAGCTCTGTCAGAAGATTTTTCATGTGGATATTGTCAATTCAGGTAAGTGATCTAACTCCTGCCTGGAGCAGCAGTGTCCTACAGGCATTTTAAAAAATGTTGAAAAAAATCTTCCTGTGTCCCATCTGCTGTTTCCCACCTCAAAAGAGAGACCCTGAAGCTTAGGCTCATTTTAGAGTTATCCTCTCTGTGTCCCCAGAGTTGCTTGTAAGCTGACTGCTTGTTCTCCCTTGCCTCATCCATTTTTGCGCACTGTCTCACCCACAAATGTCAGCACTTCTTGCAGTTTCCAGAAGTTCTTATTTCTCAGCTAAGAATTATTCCATAGACAAACCCTGGCCAGCATTACCCAGGATCAGGTTTTCATGTATATGACCTGCTTCAGGGCTATATGAATGAACACTGTGCAAGTATTTGACTTAACAGAAGAAATACACAAACCTGCTCAGATAAAACAAGACTCACTCAGTGAGGTCTGTGCTATTTTAAGTTCAAGATCTAAATTCATGGCCAGCTGAATATGACTGGTGTCAGCAGAACTGTCTCTGATGAACCAACCTCAAACTCTGCCTGGGAGGTAGCCAATCCTCCCATCCAGACATTTTCTCACCAATGAGAGGAGCGTTTTGCTGTAGAGCATCATTCCTCTAAGGTTCTTCACAGATCTTCAAAACAAAGTGCTGTCTTAGGAAGTTGTCTAAGCTGAATTTCACTCCTATTGGGTTCTAAACCTCTGACAGTGGAGGCAGACAAAAGTGGAATGTCCAGAGCTAATGTCATAGCTTTGAAGAGCAGGCGTCCATGTGTTTTTTGTGGCCACCATGTGTTTGTGGGCTGCATGATTCAGATCTGCTGTCTTTAGGCCACTGAGATGAGTTGGACAGGGCAGGATGTCAATATTCCCCAAGCAGGGCACGGGGCACTCATAGCAATGCGTCACATCACTGATTGTCCGAATACCTCCAGACCCAAGAGACAAAAAACTGGCCGTGCCAATACGGTGCTCATCAACTTCCAACTTTGTTGGCTCCCATACTTGGAAACCAGTTGAACATGAAGTTATGACAAATTCCTGATTTAAGCTGTTGAAAATTAAGAAATGACAGAGTGGTTTTCTGGACTAACCACATTTGCCTGCTTTTGGTTTTTTCCCTTACAGTAAAATGAGAAGAAATGGTAGGCAATTTTTAATTTGACATGTTCCTCCTATCTTTTCAGTTCACTTCTATTAACTGTAGAATGGCTAAAAATAAGAAATTAACTAAGCAGAGGGTGGTACTTTGCAGTTGGAAGTGATCTGATCACATTGATTAGGACAAGCAAGTCTAGTATCCAGCAAAGCATGCACACATTTTTCCTCTGCCTAATTTCTTGTGCCTGTTCACAAAGCTGTTTGCTTCTAACTGTAGGCAATGCTCCCCACAAAATGTAGAATCAAACAAAAAAATAAACATCACCTCAAGCTGTTACCAGAACAATTTACAATTTACTCATGTTCCTTTCTCAAATATTCTCCTTGTTTATTCCAGAGCTGTCTGGATGCAAAAAAAAAAAAAATCTGTAGAGAGAAACATTTTTCAAAAGTTAGTTTAAACAGGTCAATAAATGACCAGGAAGGAAACGTAGGGTCTGCTTGTGCTCTCTGTTGCTGCATGTGAAACCATTCTGAAATATTCAATTAAATGTTAAAACCACATTTAGCAAACTTCACTCTCCATCACTGCCCATTCTCTTCAACTCTGTGATCCTGATTTAAAACAGCGCAAAAATCCCCCTGCAGAAGAGCGAAGACCTGTTGTCTCAATAATCCGGGGGAGTCTTCACTTTAAATTGTGGTTTTAGAGGTGGGCCTTCAGCTGAGACTGTCTTTATAGAGCTTCCCTGCGGTACCCTGACAAGGCTGTCCTCTAAGTTTGCTCACCTCATTTCTCTGCCAGTAATATGATAAGAACAATAAATAATAAGGCTATTATTATAGTTTGCTGAATTAGCTTTTTATCATTTAAATTAAAATCTTAACTTATAGTCACAAATGGCTTAAATATTTAGCCGAAGTAATACCTCAAAAATTACTCCTTCCTTAAACCTATGAGGTAATTCATAAGATACTGTCTTTTGGGAACCAGAATAAATATTATGAAAGTCAAAAAATGTCAAATCTTCTAGGCAATGGAATAGCCTAAAATTAATTCCAGTAATGAATTTTGATACAATAATTTCTAGCATGTCTCTTCGGAGTGATAAACAACCTGACTTCAAAACCAATTCCAAAATCCAATATTCAATACATTTATGAGTAACCACATGATAAAATGACAGCCAGTTTGTTTCAGTGCTGGAGTCTGCCTCAGCATAGCTGCGTGTGGTAAACTTTCAGTTCTTTCTTAGCAGAATTGCTGGAAAATTGCCAGTTACAGAAATCTCTGGCAGTTGTGAAGTGCAGCTGTGGCTATCTGCTTAATTTTCCATAAAATTAATTTGCATCAGGCAATCTCCAACATATACTGAATAAAACACACACAGGTACATATTTCAAAAGTACTATGGTGATCTCACCTGCACCATATGAATCATTTTCATACATTTTTATTGCCATGACAAATAACGTAAGGCCAATGATTATGGTTTTAAACTACTTCAGAGTTCACATGAACTTTTTGACCATGTAGCCAAAAAGAGAAACAAAGAAAATTAATCATATGTAATTTTTGTGCAGAGTCAAAGCCTGTAAGTCAAAATGGATAACTGGCATCTTTTAGTGATATGAAGCCCCCTCACTCAGTACACACAAATAAACTATAAATATATTTTAAAATGATTAATTCAGTGAAGTCTTTGAAGCTTGCAAATGTTCAGGGGAAAGGAAGGAATAGAAAAAAATTTCCTTTTTTTGTCAACTTCCAAATCTTCTGCCAATCTTTAGCTCATAGTACGAGCATGAAACTAGCTACAGAAGAAATTGGCCACTTACACCTGTACATTTATTTTAACTGATTTAAGCATTATTTCATATGTTTCTCTTTTTATTTCACCAAGCCTATACTTCAACCAGCATAGAGATTTAGTTAAAATTGCAGTTTCTTCTGTGTCATATACCAGCAAAAACCCTAACACAAGCACAAACTGTATCACTATTAAAGCGTCTTTGCCAATACTGTCAGCTCTCTGTTATCCAGACTAATGGGAGGCTGGAAATAGCTCCCCATACAAGGGATCTCTGTCCCTGCACCCTCCTCTGGCTGGACATACATTGCACGGCCACACAGTTGTGCTTCTGGCAAGTTTGACCTACTGGGAGTCAAACTGCACATGTGCACCCATCCTGTAACCAGGGCTGGCTGCTGCCCACTCACAGCGCAGCCCTGTCCTTGTGCTGCTGAAGTTGCACCAAGAAGTCCCACTGAACTCAAGCTCAAGCTGGCCCTGAGCATGGCTGCTCACGTGCTTTGGCATCCATGACGTGGATCAGACCAGTTAATTAAAAATATTGTTTACAAGAAGTTGGTTTATTTACCTGGGGAACTGTTAGAACTTGCATCTACACAACGAAGGTGAGCAGCGTGAAGACTGCAGTAAATAATTTGGAGTCCTGAACATCATCTTTGTTTATTTTGTCTGGATATGTTTCGTTGATCTGAGTCACTTGTGAGTGTTTGATTCATCCTGTCTTCATCTGTTAAGGCTTTGATCTAGTCTATACTGTCTATACTGCTTGTCCTGCCCAGTCCATGTATAAAAGAGTTTGAAAAACTTTACCCTGAACAGAAGGTTACTGAACTACAGCTATTGAGAAGAAGGGGGAATTCTAAATACTTAGTAATTCACTTTGGCTTCCCCTTTTACTGCTACTCAGCTGGTCTTTCTATCCATCTCAGCTATCTCTATCTACAAATACAGAACAGTTGTTTTATACTGTATGACTTTTTTCAAACTTGGTAGATTATCTCAATTCACAGCATCTGTTTTACATGTGACGGTGCTCAAAGCAAGAGAAGCAGGATAGTTTGATGAGGCTGTGTTTCTGTCGGGATGTTCTTTGCAAAAAGGATGAGTATTTTTTGTTCTAAAGAAATATTTTGATGACCTATGGTATCACAGAGGGAGTTCAAGGAAACTATTAATGCATCTTTTTAATAGACAGCAGCTTTCCAGGACCTGCATCTGTTCAAACATACCATTTAGTCTATAGAGATGGGCTAACACAGACCACTGTGCACCAGCAGAGGCTGGGAGTCCTCAGTGAGATGTGTCTACTGTATTTGTTATCCAATGTTAAGGATAACAGGTGAGCTATGATATCAGAAATTCAAGAGCTGGAATCACGAAGATCTAAAGTAACTAACTCCCTCACTTTCTAACATATTTATATTCACTTTATATTAATAGGGGATTAATTCAGTTGCCAGAAGAAAAGTGCCACAGGGTATTTTTCATGGCCTTCTGCTGCTGCTTCAGCAAGATACATCTTGCATTAGGTCTGTCATCTTTATACTGGACACACTACAACATCTCACATGGCACTAGATGTTTAGGCATAGGAAGCTGCACTTAGATATTAGCCTAGGTTTTACAGAAACTGAGAAATTCTGCATCGAAACAACAAGTTCCCAAAGGAAAAAAGACATCTAGGATTTGCAATACTGAGCATAGCAACACTTCAAATTTAGGCAACCCTTTGAGGATTTATTCTACACAAATTTGGGAATGTAACTGAACCATGTCGATTTCAAGGCCGTTTGCTGCAAATTCTCTCTGCAGTTAATGGAAAGAGGCCAGACACCTTCAAAGATGACAAAGAACGTACATGTAGATGACCCACGTAGCCCCTCTGAACTGTACAGTCATTAGTTTCTTACTGTAAATGCCACTGTCAAAGGAGTAAATTAGGTGGGATGGGCCTCAGGCCTGGTCATGCACTATGACTCACAACCACGAGACAGGGACCTTGACTCCCTCTCATGGGGAAAGATGGTCTCTAGAAGCCAGCAAGCTGAGTGGAAATCTCTTTGAGCAAGGCAGGAGAAATTCAAGAAATGCAGAGGCAGTTTGCATACTGCCATGGGAGCAGCACTCACAGCCTTGTACTCTTCTCTGAAGTCAGACATTTGCCTAAAGGTCTAAGGAGGTTTCAGCTGTAGTTACCATCCCTTGTCTGAGGCTGCAAACACTGGTTATTTGCCCAAGTTTATCATGGCCTAGAGAAAGTAAATACATGACATATCTGATGAAAGTTAGCAGCCAGAGTCAAGTGGTTGAGTAATTGTGAGAGGAGAGACCTTGAGCAATCTCCTGGGCCTTGCTTCAAGAGAAGAGTTGCTATTGCTGTGGTTTGTTTTGTTATGACAGGAAAAAATAAAACAAGGAGTATCCAGAGAGGTGATCTATTAATTACTTCAGATATATACAAACGGTCCATCCTTATAAAAATAACATCTTCTACATTTCAAGTGCATGTCAATTAATTTTCCTTATAGTGAAAAGCTCACCAGCACTGAAATTTTAACTGATAAAAATGGACAGTGAGAAAACAATAGATTATCAGTGACATTAGCCACCAAGGTGCCAGTATATCCATGGTGTTCCAAAAGGTCTTCTTTTACTGCTCTTCTGTAAGTACAGCAGTGGTAGAGGTGAAATCTAGCATATTTCCTGTTCTCAGGTCAGGATTTGTGAATACGGTAGCTCTGACCGAGCTCAGACACCAGCTGCCTCCTTTCTGAGAATTTGTGTGAAAACCAGGGACAAAGCAGACGAAAATATTGTTTAACTTAACCACAGGATTAAATTATGTAGAGGAAAAAAGCATGTAAAAACCACCAGCACGCATTCTACGTCCCTTTGTGGCTGTCCCAGCTCTCTCAGACACCCAGTTATATGACCAAAAGGAGCGTTATTCCCACAAACAACTTTACAGCTGCTCTTGTAGGAGTTCCCTTTTTAAGCTGCTGCACTTCTTTTGATCTCTGTGGGCGTAGGCCTTCTCCTGTCTTGCCAATGTCTTTTAAAGTTCCCAGACACTTTGCAAAGAAGCAGTCTGGTGTCAGCTATTCAGTTTTGTCCCCTATATGTCTTTTGTCCCTTTTATAGCTTCTATGAGACTGCGACAAGAAATTAATTGTGAACATCCTACAGTAAACAGGTGGGTCTTCAATTCTCATATATCATCATAGTAGAACATCTTTCTTGCCTTCTTAGGGCTGATACGTGAGAACTTTTCCCACAAAATGCATCTGTTCCAGATATCATGTTCTCATGTGCATTTCTCATGCAAATATGAGCAGGAGGGCATAAGCTCATCCTTCATAGGCTCTATCCAACTGTGTCCTGAGCGAGAGGGTCACCAGCAGAAGACAAAGATGGGATCTGTGTCTGTGCACAGCAGCCACAGTAGCACTGTAGACAACTACATGTCAGCAGACCATGAAGTGTTATTATGCAAATTTCTTCATTAAAGTGACATTTCCTTTCTGCTCTGGCTCAAGTCTGTGTGTGTTCTACTCGATTATGTCTCAGCTCCCCAACCCATTCCACACGTAATTAAGATAAATATTGTTGCAGTTAATTATTAAAGCATGGCATTTAATTTAAACAATCTCAAATTCAACTACCATGTAAAACTGGCTAAAAGAACTGCTGTAAAGATGGTGACATTCCGAGCCGAATATTTCTTCATTATGCACCAGTTAGACATTTAGATGCTTCTTATTATAAAATAGAGAACTTTGATGTGACAGACCTTTCCAAAATACATTGTTATTTATTTTGCAAACTTACTATGATTTTGCTTATTAACAAATGCTAGTGGGGAAATTTACACTGCTATCAACTACCTGTAGTCTACAAATCATTGTTTAACTCCATTCATTTAACCATCAGTATTGCTCATTTTCTACTAAAGTTTGCAAACTGTTTTTTAATAACAACGCTCTGGATGGTGTGTAAAAGGTTAATATAATTTGGTTAATGCCATATACTTATAAGAAACCAGTGGCAGGGTGGTGTTATGACCAGCAACTCCTAATCAAATGGAACATACATGCGTGCAGTGTCCTCTGCATACAAATCCTGCTTGAGTTTTCTTCATGCAGGCTGTTTATACTGTACTGTATTGCTGTCTCAGACAGCAATCCTTCATTTAACATTTTTATTATACTGTAATTGCTTTTAGGAATTTAAATTTAAAGATGGATTTTTTTTTCAGGGGTATTTTTACCTCAGTTTCCAGATTGTAATTGGCAAATCTTTATCATAGTTTCTACTGCCTTGATCACTTTGGTAGTCACACTAATGGTCTAGTTGGAGCTATTTGTAGCAGGATGTCATAAAGGAACACAATCTGGATAATTATGCAGTGTGTTTATGGCTTGGGGGGAGTGATGATTGTCTGTGTGATCTTCCAAATATGCGTTCCACTTGTAAGCCTATTCAATCTTATCTTCAACAGGATAGAGGATTAAAGTTTTCTGAGCTCTGGACTAAAAAAAACTGGTATCTGCATAGGGGAGAGAGAGACATCAATACTGCAGTGGGAGCTCTCTCCTGTTTGATATCAGAGAATTTACATGATGAATTTTTATGCATACTCCAGACTTTAAAGCATTAGAAAATAGGTAAAAACCATAATCATTATACACAAATTCAGGGGATGTGAAGCTTCATTGGTTTCACTGATCGTGGAACAAGTTTTTGCATTGCCGGTAAAACAGTTCCAATCCGTGAATTCATGCCAGGTGCCTCTTTACAGGTTGGAATATCCTGATTTAAGGAATTTTTCCATTTCTCTGATTTTTCTGATTTTAAGCAGTCCTGCCAATGCAATTACTTGTAACTCAGTCAGTTACCTCTGGAAAAAGTGTCTCTGGTTGGCCAATCTAGCTGTACTTAATAATGTAATTTTGGATTATTCCATCCTTCCAAAAAAAATAGACAGAGGGAAAACTACAAACCATTTTGCATACTAAGGTAACATCAAAGCAGGATTTGTCTGCAAATGTCAGACTTCAAAAAGGCTACACTACAATAGTGAAGATTTTCCATTTACACAGAAAACCTGTTAGAGATCAATTCCAATCTACAGAAATCTGATTAAGGCTTCTCGCTTTACAGTTTGCTCATCCCCAATTCCCATCCAAAGAATTCACTTGAATGAGAACTGCAAGACTGAGCTGGACATTCAGATGTTTAGTTTGACTCTATTTGACTTCATTCCAAGTGTTTCCCCATTCCTGGCTCCTACGCGCAACTTTTATATTATGTCATAAATACTATAATCAAACTAAATATGCTGTGCTGTAGATAGGTCAGCTGGAAAAAGATTATCACTATAAATGGCAGAATGTTGTATGAAGAGCTGGAGCAAAGAAAATTCGGTAGGAAGTATGGCTGATCATCTACTTAGTAGAATATTTTTCAGTTTTTTGTTTAGAGTCTCATCAGAGGCCACTTCAACCCCAAAGGAAAATAAAGCAATTTAAGCAAGAATTAGGCAACAAATGATTTAGCATAGCTGAAGGCACTCATTCTTTTTTGATAACTGAGAAAGCATGACAAAGTGATATGAACATCCCTTGCACAGATTTACCTCTTTGTGGCTATATATTTTACCCAAGATAACCTCAATTAGCTTGAGTCCAAATTCATTCCTTTTTTGATGAGTACCCGAGATTGGGCAAAGCTCTCAATAGAAGTAGTTCTGCTCAGCAAAACAAAGGAGCCTGAGTTACTCTAATCTGCCTGCCAGGGAGGACAATGGCCAGGAAAATGCAGCACCTGAATGTTATCATCTGCTAATAACAGGGTTCACATGCTTTAGAAACACTGGCAATACACTTTACTTAAATGCTTCTTCTAAAGCTTATATGGTGTCATTTTTACTGCTATTGCCACCTTGGCTTGCCAGTGCAGGGATGTCAGACCTTGATAAAATCATATGGTGATTCTGCTGTGCAGACAAACCCTTTATAATGCATTGTCTGAGAAGAGCTGGGGGTGATGCTAACCTTCAAAAAAAACTGTGATTGTAATGTACCATTTCAGTCTCATCTAAACCCAAAAGAGTAGTCTCTTGTCTCAGAGGAAATTTCATACCCTGTGGTGTTTAACCTTGTTCTTCTTCCCATGGAAGGTTGTAAATGGGCTCTTTATTCCACCTACAAGCCTTAGAAAACTTTTTCATAAGGCTATCTCTGCCAAAGACATAGTGATCTCATTGTTGTGGCTAACACTGAACAGATCATTCTTGCAATGACACTTCCACTTCAGAGCCCTACAGTACCCATAGAACAGGCTTGAGCAGAAGACACTTCAGTTTGTGTATACATATTTTATTTGTTTGTTTTGCCAATAGACTGCAAAGACATTTTCTGTATGAAGCTGCGATGATTTGTCTGCAGCAGCTTGGTCCACATGGCTTTTTACAGTTACAGTCATTGTGTTCATATATTTCAAAGAGAAACTGTCGAACCATCACTGAGATTTGTGTACTATGGGAAAAGAAGTTCCCTGAGCTTGCAAGTTCCTAACCCAGGGCCAGGAAGCCACAATATCCCCAAGCTGAAGGCTGAAATCCCATATAGTAGTACTAGCCCAAGCCTGTGTTTTGAGGAAGCCCAGTCTGTACATAAAGTTGCACTGGAGTCGTGCACCCTGACCATGAGCCAAGTGAGTTGTCAAGAAACCAAATAATTTTCTGATGGCAGCTGATTTTCTGGCAAGAAGGGTTTCCTCAGAACTCTGCATGGGTCCTGTCTGTTTGCCAAAACCCACCCATGTCACAAAACATTTTGATTTCAACAAATCAGTGGTTTCCAAAAAGCCAGGGGAAAAAAAGAAAAACATAAGGAATAAAGAGTTGTTTAAAGACAAAGTTCCCAACCAATTCAAATGATTTCACTTAGTTTTCCCAAAGCTATAAATCAGTGCAATTGCTGTGTTTCAAAACAGGAGCCTCCAGTTGTGTTAGCTAGTTTGGAAGGGTCTGACACACCAAGTCCTGAGATGGCTGAGAGCACTGCATTGTACAAATGTCCTGATCAAACCATGGCAGTATACCTGGATATAGCCTCCTGCTCCCTTGTGAAGATCCTCCCACAGTCCCCAGCATAAAGTCTGTGTGCCTGTTCCCCAGGAGGATGAATGGCTATGGAATTGTGCTTACCACAGAGCCCTTCATCCAAAATAGAAATTTCAGTCTCTGGAACGTGGACTATGTTCACTGCCTCGTTGTGCCCTGCCACCTTAGAGTGTAATTTAAACAGGACAGGTAACAATCAGTAAAGGCATCCGGGTGCACTCACTAACCAGCAGAAGACAAACTGTCCAGCCAGGGTCACTGGGTATCTCAGCTGGCTCCTTGCCTGAGCTAGGTTACTGTCGCAACAACTTAATTAGGTAAAAATAATCCCAGTTTAAAGCACTGGTAGAGCCAGCCTAGAGGATTCTTAACTCACTTTTGACAGATTGCCTTTTCCAGTGATTCCTCACATTTATTCTCAAAATGAGCTTCTTGGGATTGATACCTCTGCTGAGTGACTGACCAAAAGGTCTTATGCAGAGTAAATGAGAGACCCTGGCACCTGACAAGATACATGCCACAAATGATCATGCAAACTTCAATCTCCAAAAGCATTTGTGTGTCTGTGAGTCAGAGACAGCAGGGTTGCTGTGCAAGATTTGTACCTAAATGACCTTCTGCAGTTGTGATTGCCTTACACTGGCATGCTTTGCCTGTGTCCAGAAGCACAGTTGCCTGTTCCTTCAGAGCAAGCCCTTGCTTCCATGTGGTGTGGATTTCCACCAGCTTCAGGCCCAAGGGCAGGTGATCCTCTTCTCTGCACCATGCAGAGAAGTCAGAGTTGTCATCATCCCTGTGCTGTGCCAGAAGATACGTAGCAGAAAACAGGTGAAAGTCCCTGCATTTCACTTTGAATCGTTAAATCAGAGTGTCCGTGACAAAATACTAGGATCATACTGTTCTTTTACTCAGTCAATACAAGTCCTACAGCCAGTCCTTTCTTATCTGCACTGCCGGACCCTGGATCCTATGCCAGGACATCTCCCTGATGCTCCTTGTATGCATGTATGCTGGCACCTCAGGAGCAAGGAGGAGGGTGAGTTAGGGGAGCTTTTGAGCTCAATGAAGGGCATCAGTATTTAAGCAGCGAGTAACACATTGTTAATTAAAGCAACTGGCTGGGACAGGGCATAAAGTAAGAGAAAGGCATGAAGGGGACCACCAAAATACCTGGGAATGAAGATGTGACAACAGAAGTATTATTGTACTATGTCTCCAACAGTTCACCAGTCTTATCTTTATAGTAAAACAACAGTTTGTAGAATTATAGACTGCCCATGCAGACAGGCCTTTAATGTTTCGATGAGAAAAGCAGGAACTGGGGTCACTCAAACAAAGCCAGAGCCTTGTATATCAGTATTTTCTGCTTCTGGAAATCTCGGCAGCATTAAACTGCTCCTTTAAATAGGTTTCCTCCACATAATAGAGCTAGACCTGCAGTTTCTGCAAAATTCCTGAATGCTCAGATTTGGGCTGGGAAAGGTTTCTCTTCATTCAGTGTAATTCAACAGAATGCTAAGAATACCAGGGAAGCCTGGCAGCACTACCTTAGCACTAACAAAGACAGTTATCCTGAGTAACCACCCTGAAACAAGAAAAGACACTTTTTATGATGACTGTTTCTGATAATGTCCAAGTTCCTTTGTTCATATCTTTTCCGTCTTTCACAATCAGTGGGGCACTTGGACTGTGCAAAGCACTGGGATTGCAAGTAGACTGCTTTGCTCTGCACTGCACAAACACCAGGTAGCAAAGCCCTGGAACAGCAGAGGTAATCCATGAGCTGGTTTGAAGACAAACTCCCTGCTGTATCTCTAGCCTACTTTCAACCTCAAAAGAATGTGGGGATGTTTACAGACTCGGCATGCCGAAAGCCAGCGCAGCTGGAATTTCAGCTCAGCTGGCAAAGTGCTCCCTCCGAGAGCCAAAGTGGCCAACGTGCTGCTCCCAACAGCCAGTCTGTCCCTTAACGTGGGTTATCAGCTTCGCGTGTGCAGCAGTTTGGAAAAGTTACGTGGGCACAGCAGAACAAGCACATCTCAGGGGGAAGCCAAAGATGGAAGGAGAAGCTGGGACAACCAAAACCTGGACGTGCAGCTGGAGAGAAACCCCTGGCTGTGCCCGGATGGCTCCTTTGGGGGTTTCCTGAGGAGGATGAGGTGAGCCCAAGTACTGAGCTTCTGTGCCCTCTGGTGGCAAACAAAGGAGTGGAGCCAGGAGCGGTCGCTCCTGTCCCACCTCCGTCAGCACAAGGCTGGCACAGCCGTGCCCGGCCATGCCCGTCCTCTGCAGAAGAGGCCCCACGGGACTCACCGGGGTAGCAGCGATGGCCAGGTGGGCATGGCAGGTGAAATGCCTCCACTCCCTCCTCTGGCAGAGTGCGTGACAGCGTTCTCTCCGAACAACGTATGTCCGCAGCGCAACTGATGAGGGAGGAAAAAATCCGCTTGGGAGACTTGGAGGCCCCTTCTCCACAGTCCGTTCTCCCGCCAAAAGCACAACACTGAGCTAATGGCCCTGTAACTTTGTTTTGATTTCCCGAGCACTCTGAGTTTACCTAATCTCTGGCTGGCTTCCCTTAATGGCTTTCCAACAAAGTAATTCTTAAGCAGTTTTCATCAGATACCAACTATCATGAAGTTAGTTATCATGAAACTCCTGTTCATATCATCAAACACCTTAATGGCAATCTTGCATTTATTTCCTTTTTCTTTTTTTTTCTTCCCTGCCTTCATTGATTATCCTCTTAACTTATATAAACAGTACGTGCACATACACATAAGTTTTTGTTTACAAATACACATGTACATGTCTATAGCATCATAGAGCTGTTTAGGTTGGAATAGACCTTTAAGATATCAAGTCCAACCATTGTGTAGATGTAGATGTCGATGTCTGTGAAGGAACCGTAAAGTACCACCAACCCCTCTTTCCCTAGATTGCTTCCCAGCCACCTGTAAAGGTGACAGGTAAGCTCAAGGACCTCAGAAACCATCCACTTTACTCACTTCTGAGAGAGCATAAGGCCATTTTAATGCTTATTCAGCAATAGTCTTGTAGTAATGATTTTGTGGCTAAGACACCGCTGCTCCCAGAACTCTTTGCAAGTGGAAAAACTATGAGTAACCTGTCCTTAAGCTGGTGTCATGCCCACTTCTGCATGCATCCAGCCAACACAAACAGTGAGAGGACTGGGACAGGCAGTTCATCTATTGTTTCACCATCCTCCCTGTCCTCTAAATTATTTGAATTTCTAGGGGAACTAAGAAGAATGATGTTTATGCTTAAGCCATGAAAGAACAAGGGGCTGCTTAAAATCTAATATTGCTGTATTTCCTTGTGCTGATCATATAAGTTGTGATAACAAGTCACACTAGAGATTTCAGTGTATTTCTACAAGATACCATTTCAGGTCAGAATTAAACCAGTGCCCCACTCTCTGAATTTATTTCAGAAGACATCAGTAATTTCAGTGATTGCTTTTTGTCAGAGGATTTTAGAGCAACACTGCTACAGGGCAGCTCTAGCTCTGCATGGCTCACCAAAGTTCCCTGTTCTCCACTCAAATCTGAAACACAGATTTTTATATAAAAATATAATAGCTTTTAATTAATATTTAATATAAAAATATTTATAGCTCAGATTGGAATGAGGTGCTTCCAGCCTACCCAGCTGCACCAAAGCAGAGACCATGTCACTCAAAGCTTACACTCTCCTGGCAGTCTCTTTTCAGTTTCATTAGGAACCACAGTGATAGGACAAGGAGTAAGGGTACAAATTCAAAGAAAATTTAGGTTAGATATTAAGAAGAAATTTTTTACTGTGAGGGTGGTGAGGCACTGGAACACGTTGCCCAGGGAGGTTGTGGATACCCCAACCCTGTCAGTGTTCAAAACCAGGTTGGATAAGGCCTTGAGCAACCTGGTCTAGTGGGAGCTGTCCCTGCCCATGGCAGGGGCTTGGGTCTGGATGACCTATAAGTTCCATTCCAACCCTTGAACATTCTATGATTCTAAGATGGAACTGTTGTTTGACAAGCATTCTGGTATCAGTCTCATAAAACCCTGCTATAGATTAGGAAGAAATCTGTCTCAAGGATGCTTTGCTACCTCATTTATAGCCTTTATTTGAACGAGGTATAAAAATTAGAAAGATAACGGTGGGGTTTCTTTAAGAGAGTACCAGTTTTCCTGTGACTGTGGGAAGAGAAATCTTGTTCAGCACATCTAAAGAATTTTATCTCTGCAGACTTTGAAAAAACTAATCATTTGCTATTGTTCTTTGTAACAAGGATGTCTCAAGCACAGATATGCCCCTTTCAAGAAACTGCTTATGTTGCAAATATGATTAAATCAGGGGACTGTATTTCAAGCAGGGATGTCCAGATTATGGTGCAAATTCTTTTGATCTTGTTATTGTAGTATATTAGAGCATTAAGGCCACATTAGATATGTTAGGAGCTCCTATCCATATAGAGAAAGCGGTCTCTCAGCAGACATGTAAATTATTGTCGGATTGTCATGCAATGAGAAAACCACCCTAGCTGTTTTGTTATGGCATAAACAAGGCATTGGATTTACCTGCAAGCATGACACCCCACAAGCATGCATAAGACAAGTTTATGAATCAGATGAATTTTCGTAAGTTTTAACATGAGTAAGAACTTGCTGAAACATTATTATCACTGAGTATTTTGGCATTTGTTAACTTTCTTTTGCTGTTTCAAAAAGCCTGCAAAAAGTGGAAGCAGAGCCTGCTGTCTGGAGAAGCAATTAGCCTGGTCTGTGAGCAGTATAGCAGAATGAAACTGTAAATGAGATGGCTCCAGGGCCTGAGAAAAAGAGGACATGGACAGACAATGATCAGCTGCCTATGGAAAAAGAATTGGATTTAACACCACCTTAATCAAGGCATTTATCTGACAGGCAGATAATACTGGATAAGCGTCTTGTAGTAGGATCCATCCAATCTGTCATACAATGGGAGCTAGGGGAGTATAAAGTTCTAAATAATCAAATCACGTAAGGAAATCTACTGTTTTACTGGTGGAATTCTGTCAGCAGAAGGACAAGACCTGTTCTTAGCTGAAAGACTTCACTCCCTGCTTCTAAACCAATTGTGACTCAGACTGTCCTCAGCCTGTGTTCAGAGCAGCGTGGTCTCCCCGCTCTCCCAACTGCTTTCTCAAACAGGACCCCCTTGAGCTGGGCCTGCCACCATGGTTCAAGGGCATTTACATGACTGAGGATGCAGTTGACTGCTGTCTGGGGCACAACCAGTTAAAAGCTTTCAGAAATCTCTTGGCTGTAGGACCTATTTTGTTTCGCTATAATAGAAAGAATGTGGCCAGCAGGACCGGGGCAGTGATTGTCCCCTTGTACTCGGCACTGGTGAGGCCACACCCCGAATCTTGGGTTCAGTTCTGGGCCCCCACAAAAAGGACATTGAAGTGCTTGAGCAGGTCCAGAGAAGGGCAATGGAGCTGGTGAAGAGTCTGGAGCACAAGTTAGATGAGGAGTGGCTGAGGGAGCTCCGGGGGTGTTTAGCCTGGAGAAAATGAGGCTCAGGGAAGACCTTATCTCTCTCTACAACTCCCTGAAAGGAGGCTGTAGCCAGGTGGAGGTCGGCCTCTTCTTCCAGGGAAAAAGAGGAAACAGACTCAAGTTGTGCCAGGAGAGGTTTAGGTTGGCTACTAAGAAAAGTTTCATCATGTAAAGGGTTGTCAGTCTTTGGAACAGGTTGCATGGGGAAGTGGCAAAGTCACTGTTCCAGGAGGTGTTTAAAAGACATGTAGATGTGGCACCTGGCGACATGGTTTAGTGGTGGACTTGGCAGTGCTGGGTTAACGGTGACATTTGCTGAGCTTAAAGTCTTTTCCAAAAACAGCTTTTGTGATTTTTGTGAAATGGGTTTTGTGATTCTATGATTCTAAATCTCTTCTAGATGTGTATCTGAATCCTCTCTGGCTTATCTGCCTATTTTTTTCTGCTCCTGGGTCAACAGTAGGACTGGTCTGTTTAAGTGGAAAAGTAAGAAAAAGCAATAGTCGCTGGCTGAAACTGTTCACGCTGACTTTCATTGTTGAAAGAATGGGTGAAATGAACAATTAATACAGACAGCCACTCCCTATTCTTTGCAGACACTCACCTGTAATTACAGCCTTTTCTCACTGTCAGCTTCAAAAGGATGGGAATGCTCCTGGCTACTCCCCATATCTGCTGATGGATCCTTGCAGGATCTCAGTGAGGCTCATAATCCACGATTTATATATATATGTATACATATATATATATATATATATATATCTCTCTCACATACATATAAACAATATGTGCAGACTGACTTAACTATAGAAACGGAGTAGTAGCACAGCAGTCCTCCTACACTTCAACATCATCCAGAAAATGTCAGAGTTTTTTATCTTGGACTTATTAGTGAATTCAGATATCAAGGCCTAATCCTTCTTTCATGCCTCTGTAATTCTGAAGTAACATGAGAGGAGAATTTTACCACTGAAGCTAAGATGAAAGTTAGATATGAATTGCTACAACTTTCAATTTTAAAAGAAAATATTTTAATTATGATGCAATGCAGTGGGTATTAAAGAAGCTAACATTACTGTTTATTTTACATGATGCCCAGTCCTTTTCTATTTTCTTTTTCAATTCCAAGGCAAAGCTCCCATTGACTTCGTTATGAGCACAATGTGATATGCTTCAGCTAATACGGGAAAGTGCAACAGATCCATGTGGTGGATATCGAGATACAGCACTCATGCAAGGATAAAACCTAATTCTGTGATCACACAGAGGTAAAGCAGGGCAGCTTCCAGTTAAATCAGGGATACTTCGCTGGTAAAACGTCAGTGCAACTCTATGTGTTTCTTTAAAAAGGGAGTTGATCATCATTATTCTACACTCACTAATCTGTAGCTTATCATAACTTTAGGCCACTAAGCAGAATAATTTGCTGCGAAACACACACCCTCATGGCAGAGCACAAGCCGACTGGGGTCCAAAAGCCATTTGCATCAACACCTACAGTAATAAATTCTGACTCTTGGTGGCCTTCCTGTCAGAGGCCAAGGCCTGGAATAGAAGGGCACATGGTTTCAGTGCTCTAAAACTATTCATGATGGTTAGCCTGGAACTTTCCAGGGTCTCGTAGCACTCTAATAAGAACCACGCCCGTATTAATCTTCCTGGCTATGCAAAGGGCACCATGTATTTGTTCATTCTGCATTACAATTTTAAAGGTATTCAGCAAGGAAAGTCCTAGAAATATGAGAAATATTTGGTTAATTTGAACATCTGTAAGACGAAGACTTCATGAGTCAGATTCTCCAGCAGATGGGATACAATTTTCATCAGAGACTAAATTATTTAAAAGTCAAAGATCTGTTTTCAAAGAGACAAGTGCTTAAATACCATTGAAAGTCAAATGGAAATAAATTTGTGAGTCCAATTCAAAAATAGTATTTCAGTCTGTGTGAAAGCATTACATACTCATCCTTGAGAACATATTTTATTGTCAATTTAAGGAATCCAGCCTCTGGATTTTGGTCTGGACATGTTCACATGTTAAAAAAACAGAGGAGAGCAAATTCTCCCTCCCATGGAAATTAGTGGTGACAGTGGTATGTTTCAGACTATGCGGGTATTCACAACAGATAACACAGTGTTTCCTCCTAGGGTGAAGCTATTGAACAGGTCTTTCACTCTTATGAATAGGGAGAGTTACTCTGCAATATGGAGCAGGTGAGGCCTGGCACTATCGCTGTACAAGGTCCATACCTCTGCCATCAGTTCGGGGTTTGTGGGAGGAGAGGGAGGTCTCATGACACTCCCCCTGAAGATCAAAGCACCCACACCAGAAATCAAACCACAAAAACTTTCTCAAGGAGAGCTGTGCTGAAGGGCTCTGCCTTCTGGTGTCTGTGGTTTCCACTGAATCAGCACAGCCTTCAGACTGGGCTCTTTTGAAGGACCATGGCATATCCTGCATGAGAAGGGACTTGTGGCAACCTCCTGCCACCACCCCACTGGGTGAATTAAAGTGGGAATTAAATCCCCACTGCCTGCAGGTTTGTTCACTACTCTTCCAGCTCCCACGCAGGCCCATGAAAAGCCACCCACCTCTCAGGCACTGCTGGCTGTGCTGCACTGGGAGGAGCTGGAGGGAGCTGATTACCAGAGTGGCATCAGGGCAGGTGTGCTGGGAAATGAGCTGTGGAGGGATTAAACTCAAGCTTAGATCACTGTGACTGCATTTGTTTTAATTTCCTGGAAAGACAGTGTTCAGCCTTAGGGAGGAAGTGAGAAGGATGGACTACTCCTTTGTTTGTCAAAGGAACACAAAGAACAAAAAAAGCAGGAACTTTTTGAGACATAGAACAAATAATGCTTCATTTCATAAAGATTTCTGTCTTGTTGGTGATCTCTCTCACTGTATAACAAAGGGTGACCCATTTTGGGTTATTCTTCTATTTATACCTAAGCCTCCAGAGGACCCAGAAGTCCTGGAGGTGCCAATTTCCCTAATTTGGGACTTTCCCTTCCTCCACTAGAAAAGATCAAAGGAGACAATGCGGCTATTTATTGGTGTCCTGCTTTCACTACTTGACCTGAAGCTGGGTACAGCCTTCATCCCTCCCAAAGGGGAGTTTGTTCTGATTAGATGTCACTACATTTATTTCTTTAACTTGATAACATCAGTATGTGACTGTGGAGAGCTTACTTCCAATGTGTTAATAGTCCTGTAATGCTTAGATTAAAGGCAATAAAATACACAAATGATTACATTTCCTTTGTTTGCATCCTACATTCATGTGAGCAAGGTTTTGAAACAATTGCACGAATTTTTGCATTTCCCCCTTCCCTCACAGCGGCACCAGCCCTTGAATTCTCATCATCCCTTCACAATCTCAAGACAGAAATCTCCATGCTGTAGAACCCCAAAAACCTGCTCTCCTGCATCCCCCGGCACCATCATTCAGGCTTTTTCAGGAACGTCACGTCTGTGACACCGTGCTGCCGTGTGCCAGGGCGAGTGACCCTGCGTAGGACGCGGTGCCCACTCGCCTGCCCGCGGCACGGGGCTCTGGGTGCTGCAGGCGTGCAGGCAGGAGGGGCACGGGCCCTTGAAGGGTGTCAGATGGCCACCTGCCAGGCGAGGCACAATATGGTGGCTACTGCCAAGCCAGCTGGGTTCTCGCTCTTCCAGCTGGTACAAAAGTTGCCAGGCAGCCTCCACTCCAAGAATTTAAAAGCATTTGGGGCTATAATCTATGCCATGTGTTTCTCTGTTTTTATTACATAGTACAAAATAATTTATTCAGATATGCTAAATTATACTTTTAATGTTCCACAAACACTTCATTGTGAAACTCGGTTTTGGTATTAACGAGAAAATGCGGTACTTTGCTCATTGTATATATTATTATAATGGGTCTTTTTTGTTTAATCTAAATATTGTAGCTCATTTATCTTCTGGGATGTCACAATCAGCTCTAGACTGCATAGTTCTGCTGCTATGTATCACCTAAATAATTATTACTTAAACATTTAATAAATAATCAGTTGATAACTAATTTTTTGATGTATGACATCTACATTATTTTGACCAAAAGAATCCCTCGTATTCTTTCCTTTTTAGTGCTTACTGAGAACCTACAGAATGCTGATCTTTGCCTTTCTAAACAAGAAATGCTGAAGAAAAATTCTTCTGAGTAATTCAGTATCACTCGGTTCTTGAAAGAATTTAAAATGGCTCCTTTTTCATAAATGAGACATTGTCAGCAAATTAAAAATGGGAATAGAGCCCAGGATATTCAGTTAGAGATTCAGAGATCTCTACCACTTGAGCTCAGTGAGAATTTTCTACTCTTAGAACTCATATGGAGCTTCTAAGCTTTTTAAAATTCATAATCAGACATGAGATGATAACTAGATATGTCAATTCTTGCCTTTATTTCCAAGCCTGTCCTTGAAGAAAAGAAACTGCTTCAGTTTGCATGATTCAAAAGGTATCATTTTCATTTCCCTCTGCCTCTTTAAGTTACACTTTGCTGTCCGTGGATTTTTTGGTGCAAGTTCAGAAAACAAAAGTGAGTGAGCAAACACAGTTTTGTTTTCTGTTGTGCATTGTTTTCCAGGAATGCCTATCCTCCGTTAGATCTACCACATGACCACCAAAGTATCTTTCTTCTTTCTGAAAAAAAAAAAAACCAAAAACCAAAAACCAACAAACAAACAAACAAAAAAACCCCAAACCACCAAAACAACCAAAAAAACCCCCAACAAACAATAAAAAAACCCCAAGCCAAAACATTTACTTTTCTTGTCCTTTTCTGTCATATGCCACATTCTGCAACCATTCCACAACAGAAATAATTATCACGAATGTCCACATAGTCACAAATAAATCGTCTTAGAAAACCTACTCACACCTCAGTGGAATATGATTTCCAAATTCCTTTCAAGGCAAAAAAACAAAAAAAAAACCCAACAACAAAAATCTTGCCTGGTTTTATCTTTCCTGTCATTTTGTTTTAATTGAAGTTTATCACATTCTTTATATTGGCTTCCAAATGCCTCACCCTTTTTCCATCAGGGGGGCAATTCCTAGAAATGTGTGAAATCTTTCATTTGAACTACAAAAGCCTGGAAGCAGACTTGCTGTGAATTCATCCTACATTTGCAAATTGTCATCGAGTCGTTAAACTCCTGTGTCTGCTGAGTTGTCTGCAAGGTTGTGTCTGCTGTCACTGCCAGGTGTTCCTGGCTCTTGTCCTCGGAGACTTCCACGACTGTTGTTCTGGGGCCTTTCCAGGGAAAATGTGGTTCACCACTTAAGAGGCCATTCACAGTCTTTTGTGGTTTTCAGACACCTGTGCATTCTGCTGGAAGAGAAGTCTCATGTAAACCTTTGTGATTCCTTATGAAACTTTAATATGTCTCCTTTCCTGGTAGCTTGAGCAGTACCCAGAGGTGGGTTAAGCCCCAGCCTCCTGGAGTCTGTGTACACAAGTGTCTGATGATTGCAAAGCTACTTCAAAGCAAAAGCAATTTGGGAACCGTGTTAAAGCTGACTTCACACACCAAAGTGTGACCTGAAGAAGTGAGATCCAAGCATAGATTCTCCTCTGCAGGTACAGGGATATCAACCCAGCAGACATCCCAGACTGGGGACAATAACATCTGAAACCACCACAGCAGGACTTGGCCACCACCACTGCAGAAGACACCTTGCCTCTGCAATGAAGCTGGGAAGTTGTGTGGAAGTGGAAGGCAATAGGAAAAACTAATTGCGTTTGTGGATAATGTGGGAAATAGTTTATGTCGAAGGAAACTTGACATTTCTTTAAAAGGCTTGTGAGCCTTCAGACCTGATCGCAGCAGTGGTCACCATCCCACAGCAATAAGCTGAGGCAGCAGCAGCTACTCCACTGCCTGCATTATTATGTGACCTGTCTGGACAACCTCAGCAATCCTTGGAATTTAATACTTATTAATCACTTGAAATAATAAAAATTCTCTAATATTAACAAATAATAGAATCAGATTAGTGCTGTAATTCTTACCATAGTCTGTGTTTAAAACTTCTAGTCGTCTGTTCAGACATCTGAGAGATTTGACACGAGCTCCAGCAGATCTTGCTGAGGCAGTTGGAAGCAATACCTCTGTCAGGGTAGGAGTCAGCCGTGGATCAAAACATCTGGATATCTAAATCAAAGCATCTAAGCTTCCATTGTCATCAGCGGAGATGAAGGGCTTATTTCAGTTGCTTAGACACAAGCACCAGATGCCATTTGAGAAGTCCCAAGCGTACCCACCTCACCCCTTGCTGCTGCCCTGAAGAGCGCGGGAGTCATAGGCCCTGGGTTACGTCTGCCGGTCTCTGAGTTGTGTCTGTGATCCTGTGTTTTTTTCTGGTATCCTGGCATCTCAAATGCCTGATACTTGCATATGGGTGGCTGAATGAACCCCAGCTAATACACCAGAGAGCCTGGAGAGCAGATGGGAAGAATTAAGTGGATTTATTGACAAAGCTAGGACACAAGGAGGAGATAGGGCACACCTCAGTGACTGCAGCTCCTCTGACCAGAGCAAGTATCATCCCAGGAAGCCTCATATCCTCTCTCCACCTCTACCCCTTGTACTCCTAGAGTGTTATTTTTGAGTTTAATGCTTCTCAAGTTAGTTTAGCTGGAGCAAAAGAAGCCATGGCTGTGAAGAGACACTATAAATTGTGAATGGATTAGCAGCACCCCTACTCGAGCCTATACCTCCCAATGGGCCTGTTAACTTGTGTGCAAGAATATTACCACATTGAATGGAAGGGCTTAGTTTGTAGATGGAATTCAAATTAAGAGCAATACATTGGTTATTTTTGCAGCAAAGGCAAGTTCTTATTATATAAAGGATGATTTAATTTTAAACTAGATTTGAAAATGCTTCAATGAAAGGACAATTCTCTGTTTAGGTAAAATCCACATAAGCTTTTAATTCCATTCTCTAAACATCAATAGTTTAGTTATTATTCACTATTCACTTACTTCTCTCAATAGCAGCTTCATAGCTGGTAAATTCAAGCAGATGTTTCTGTTTCAGTCTCATGCCACTGAAAATGGCTACAGAGCAGAGAGCTTCTTTTGAGCATCCATTTGCTTTAAAATGATTGTGCTCTTACACTGTCTTACATTTGAATTTTTGTTCTGAAAATGTTTTATTTCAGATTTTGTGCCAACCTACCACAGATAATCAAGTAGTTTTTTTAAACAGGCAGATCACAATTCAGTTGTCCCTCACAGCTCTGCAGACTTTCTGTCTTTGAAAGTAAGGAATGTCTACACGTATAAGGCAAAACAGTCTCTGAACACAGGAACTCATGTGCTTTACAGTGAAATCACAGTCCTGATCTAACATACATGCAGGAAACTGCATCCTAACACTCCAATCTTTTTTATTAAGACCTGATCTTGCAAAAGTTATGGACAGGTTTTTTTCCTAAGTCCATTTCCCATAACTACTTCAAAGCTTTATTTCAGAAATACCTGTGAGTTTCTGCTACATCAAGGCTGCAGTGATAAAGTGGCCATGCTGTGGTTTTTATTAAATGCTAAGATGTGACATTTTATTTACAGCTCTCTGACCCAGTAAAAGATCCATGCAAACACTGGGCTGCTTGATATGGAGAGAATTTGCAGTACATTTGAGCTGTACCATTATTAAAAGCATTTCTCTAGACATTCCCTTTCCTTCTTGGATTGTTCTTGGCAATTCTGGAATATTTATGATTATTTATGAAGGCACTTACTTGTGTACTAAATGGAGTCTGTGAATAAGTCATCAATTTCTCTGGAAGTAGTTGCCTTTTGTGAAAACTTTGTTAGCTCTTCCACACAAGTGCCCCTGAGGGACTAGAAAGTTTGAGCACAGCATTGTAAAGCACATCCTATAGAATGCATATAAGCCTTTAATCAGCACCACCGCAGTGCAGCAGATTGAGTAACCATCTGAAGAAACTCAGGGAGCATTGTGCTTTAGTCGAGGAAAGCTAGTCAGGAGGCAGTTTTGTAAGACCTTTGCAGATGTGGTCTCAGCTACCAAACCTGTGCTAAATCAGCTGCTGAACAGACTTATACCAGTTAATAGATGACTCTTTTTTTGATTAAGTAACAGATCTTAATACATTCAAGGCTACATGGAGAAAATACACTGATTTATGGGTCCAATACAGCTTACCCTGAGAGCAAAAGGAGTTTCACATTTGACTTCAAAGGAAGAAAATCTGCACTCTAAAATTTTAAACAGTATAATAAACACTAGTAAAACATAATACTTACTACAGCAGAATGAATCACGCTCCCAAAAGGTACACATTTACTTTCTTTTAAATTTTTTGTGCAATTTAACACGAATGAAAATGAAATATGATTGGTCACCAAGGTCATACCTGAGTACCGAGAGTCGATCAATCTATCAGAAATAATACTATGAAATATATTTGCATTAAGTGCTAATAGAATTAACCTGATTGGTCAGTTGCAAATTGATGAAAACCAAAATCACCAACATGCTTCCCAATAAAATGAAAGACTGCATACTGAGTTCTAAGTTTTAATATTAATGTATGCTATAGAGCCATACATGCATTTACAGATTGCATAAAATTGACATTAATATCAATTGAAGTGGAAATAGGTCAAGATTGCTTTGTCGGACTGAATGTTTCACAAATTGCCTATTTACAATAGCTCACTTAGCTCTGCTAAGTGGTTTCACAACATAAGACCATTTTTTCTTTTTCTTGCCTTAGTGTTTTTAGTTATTCATGGTTGGTTCAGCATAGGACAATGGAAGTCTATCACAGCAAAGACTAAATGAAGCCTAAGTTGAAGGTGTCCTGATTTATCTCTGTAGGAGACAAATCACATTCCTCTTTTTGAGACCACTGGAGACAGATCTCGCATGTTCACAATGCACTTTCTCAGTGAAGTCTGGCATATCAACACCATTCTTTTGCTGTTTACAAGGAAATTGAGCAAAGGAAAATGATTTTCAATTTCAGCCTCCAGCCAGCTGTGCTGTCAGACAATGAAGCATGATGCTAAGTGCAGAACAGCAGCTTGTCTGATAGACGGTAAGTAATTAAGTATTTTCGGTCTGCAAAAGGTTTTATGTTGTCCTTGGGCTGTAGACAAGGGCTTCTTTTCCTAAGCTTCACTCCTGTGAGAAAAAAAATAAACCAAATCAAATCCCAATATTCACCCTATTTGTATTTACTGTGAAAAGATGATGCTCTCCCAGCTCTATAGAGCAGTGACCCTCCAGGTGTAGACCAGATAATGGATGTTTCATTTCATTTCTTTCTCTTCTGCCTTTGTGAAAGAAAATCCAGACAATGCCTTTAGCAATGCTGCTGGATGTTGACCCTGAAAGCACATCCCAAATTACATGAGTGTGTTATTCCTGTGTAACTCTTGAATACAAACAGGAAGGACAGACTTTGGCTTTCATTTCTTATTAATAAGATAGAAATTTGCAGATTTTCAGCAAAGACCTTCAAATATATAAAGATACAACTGAAACAAATTGTTGAAGAGGTACTATTTCCCTTATTTCCATATTTTTAGCTAACAATGAGAATAAAGCAAATAATACAATTAGAAGTGAGCACAGCACTTACAGGAGACTATACATAAAAGATCCTTCATTTATATGAAGCAATTATATATATATACACATATATACATATATACATATACATATAAAATAAAAACTCCTTGGGAAAGAGAAATTCCTGATACTGAAGGCTAAGTACATTAAACTGAAACTTCTTTATGATCACCTAATACATGGTCATTTGAGATACTTGCACAGTCCTATCACCAAGGAATCCCTGTGTCTCACTGATTTTGGATTTACTATCCCTTCTACATGGGACATCACTCATTTCCTCATTTTGCAGATTCAGAAATGAAGGTCTGATGTGACCTTTGCAGGCCATTGAAAATCTGGGACAGTGGAAAAAATGGAACTCATGTTTTGACTGAAGTCAAAATAATAATTCTGCATGAAGTCTTTCTTTTTTTCAAAAAAAAAAACCAAACTAACATGATGAAGGAAATGTTTATAAGTTATCACTTATGAGACTATACTAACATGGAACCAAAAGAAACCTTGAGACTTCTCTTGAGGCTAGAGTCCTTGTTGAGAGAAAATGGGAAGTACTAGTGAAGTAAAACAAATTGATGGAATACTAAATTACTGTGCAAGCTTTCAAGTGGTATGATTGTGCCTCTGCACATGTGTGGATGAAAACAAATTCAAGTTATGGTTACAGAAAAAAATTCAAGTTTATGGTTACATAAACATCGAATGTTTATTCTATTGCAATTTGATCAAGAGGTGTAATTTAAAAAGCTGAATGATTGGATTTACTGCAACAAAAATGTAGGAAAATCTCTGATTATAAATTGTCTTGGTTTGTGTCTTACATTGCTTTTATATAATGAACATCCTGTTTTCTGCTCAATCCTACAATCCTACTTACCAGAAAGGCCATTATTTGATCCAGGGTCATGTTCAACTCTTACTGATGTTTGTATAACACAACCATCTGGCTTCCCCAAGGCCACACAGCTCAGCAGGACTAAGGTGATTGGGACATATTGCTTCACTAGGAGGGATTTGGTCTGTTTTGTCCAACTGCATTCTGTGGCCTTGCACAATCTCCAGGAATTTTGGTCCTGTACAACTCAGTGGCCGTATCACATTTTTAGTAATTCGTGTTTCAGAACTAATGTACTATTATTCTTCTTATTCATATATGCTGACAAATATTTTTTTCCATGCCATCTTATGTTCAAAATTAAACTGTCAGTGTATGTAGCATTGCATACGTATACACTACACTTTATAATCTGAGTGATGCTAAGATTAAGAAATTGTGAGCAAATTGGATGAAGGCAGAAAGAAAGAAGACAAAGATGCCATGACAGATTTTTTTTTTTTTTTGAAGGAAGAAACTGAAAGAGAAAACAGGAAACCCACAGAAACTTTTCTCAGGTGAGGTACACGGGATGGAAAAGCCTAACTGAGGCCAAAGGAAAGAAGCAGTAAAACAGATTTGAAAGCCTGACAGCAGGACAACAGGAAAAGGTGATAGTAGATAATTGTGCCGGTTTGAACACAAATCCATGAGGAAACAACCCAAAAAGGGCATCTCTCTCTCTCTCTCTCTCTCACCTGCCAGGCAAGAAGGCCCCGGCAGCCCCTCCCCCATGGGTTTGGGAAAATAATTTCTTGAATGAAAGTGAAAAAAACCTATTTATTTAACAAACAGAGTCCCCCGCTGTCACGGGGCAAAAAGGATATTGAAACCCCTCCTCTGTCCCCTAAAGGAGGCTGGTGGATTTTAGAATTTTTTCTGTAGGTAAAACCTGCAGTGCTACACTGGGCCGGGCCGGCCAGGCAGGGTCCGACGATCCCCCTTGGAGGGTCCCGCCGAGCAGGTCCGGAGATGGTAGCTGGTCTTGGATGAAGAAGAAAGCCAAAAATAGTCCAAAAAGGAACAGAAGCCGCTGAGTCAGATCTCAGTCCCTTCTCAGCTGAAAGCTGAAGAAGCTAGAGGAAAAACTCTTTTCTTTGCCCTCCTAACTGCCAGAAAGTATGTAAACATTCTAATTACAAGGTCAAGCTAGCCGCTTTGAAGAGTTCCCTTGGCTCCTCTCTCCCCCTTTTCAGTTTAAAGGTACACTAGAGATCAAGCAGGTGATGGGGAATACAGTATTGTCATAGAATCACCCGAAGACAATAATGCTGATAAAGAAAGAAGATAGAACTGAAGACTCAGTGAAGAGTAATCTACAGGATGAAAAACAGAGAGGAGGGAACATGAGCATTTTAATCTTCAAAACGATGGTATTTTCAGCCAGTTTTTATCCAGAGGTCACACATCCTTAGCCCTGGGAGAGAACTAAGACATCTTGGAGATAATCAAGCAGGAAACTGAATGGAAGGAAGTGTTGAAAGTGTGAATACATATTCATAAGTGGCAATAGTAATGAAAAACACAATCTGGTTAGGAACATCTGATGGGATACCTGTACAGCAAGAAGTGAGAAAAGAGGGTTCCATGAAAAACATAAAAGAAATAGCTGAGACAGATCAAAATGGGCTCATTGCTACCAGTTCCCACATGTAATGCTGAGAAAAAGAAGTTAAAGAAAAAGGAAAATTTTAAGTCAGGTGTATGGAGTTGAATTACATTTTCCTTTGGTCAGCATTCCCCTATTCTGCATCCCCAATTTGTTCCCCTGTTAGGGGAATAAACCAGCTGAAGGAGAACTACACACAACCTAGTTCATGTGCCTGTGGCTTTTACTGTCCAAGCATTTAAATCCAGGGGTAAAATACCAGTGAAAAATACGGATGAATCAAAAAATAAATGCAAATGCTGCCAAGATCAGAGAGGTAGTCATAGCTGTATGGAGGTTCCATAGATGAATCAGAGAGAAAAGGGATGATGGTATGGATCAGTGAGAAGCAGCCAGAGGAAAATCCAGAGGGGAGTGTGAGAAGGAGTGCGTACAGACAGGCAAGGGAAAGCAGCACTGCTGAGGGCAGTACCCAAAAAGATGGGGCCAGCTTCAGAGCCATAAAGGAATATTGTTCTGTAAAGACAAGAGCAAGAGCAAGAATTGGAGCATCATGGTACAGCAGATTGGAAAGGACACCAAAGGAGGTAAGTGATCGGTAGAGAGTTGGATTATTCAGTGAGTGTAGGGGATGAGATGAGGGAAATAAAGGGAGATAATCATCTAGAATTAACTAAATTGACACTCTGCTACAGTGAAAAGGAAGAAGTGAGGCCAGAAGGATGGTAGGAAGACAGATGGACACCACTCCATGGCAAATGAAGGAAAGAAGGTGATTCAGACAGCAGATACAGGGAGCTAAATGCTTTTACTGCAGAGTTTGATCTTGGACATATCTGTGAGAACAACAACAGTTACTAGCTGGACTTTGAAGACTGGAAGCTGTTACATACATGAAGGAGGGGAAGTAAATGAGAAGTTCATAATGAGGGTAAACTAAATTCCTCAGAGAAGGGTTAAAAAAGTTGTAGAGAGCTGTAGTTGAGAAAAAAAGGGAATATACGAGCCAAAGAAAACCACAGGTCAGGAATAAAACTCATCCATCTGAAGATTGTAAGTGCAGTCAGAAGAAACAACCATAGACTTTCAAGTCTGCAAAACCATTCTTCCATTCTTTTTGTTATCTGAATTGCCAGTGTCTGGAATGACCAAGATCGTTCTTTATTGTTGCAGTGAATCTTGTAAAATGAAACTCGAATGTATAAATTGTTGAAATACTGCTTGCTCAGGATGACTCATTAACATCACAGAACAAATAAGTAGATAACATTGCTAATTTGATTCAAAGCCTTTGAATATACATCATCCATAAACTCTGACTTCAGTGAGTATAAACAACTCTGTGAGTGCCTCCATAGGACTGATATTAATTCACAACAAAAAAAGCTTTTATAACTCCTACACTTGGGAACTAAGCATTTTTACTTCTTCATCCTGATTGTTCATGAGCTGAAATTCAAATGTTAACTCATGAATTATTTATTGAAAAATATTCTAAAATACTCATTAAAATCTTAGGTGGCATTAATGCTAACTCCACACTTTTTTCTGTTTGCTTCATAATGCCAATCTAATGTATTTACTGATGAGAAGCATCAGGAAATACCGTGAATGTTACATGAATAACAAAAGTAATCACAAAAAGCGAATTCTGAAACTGGAATTTCAAACCTCAACCAGCATTCCCCCAGTTAACCTCTAAGTCCATCCCAAATGACTTAGAGCTTTAAAAGACATCTGTAGTATTAGGCAATAGGTTTTTAAAATTGTTGAGTCAGGATCTTAAATCTTTCCTGATCATAAACTGCACTGGCACCTCTCCAAGAAAAAAACAAAGCATGATTTTAGTCCTCTCTTCTTTATTCTGTCCATCTCTTTTGAACTTGGGTGGAGGGTACAATCTGTGTATTGGGAGGGAAGGTGTGAAAGCAATAGCATGATAGCAGGGAATTTCTTGGAAGACAGGGGAGTGAATAAAACATAAGGACAGAGAAGGGCGATTTACATTTTTTTTCACAACAAAGTTGACAGCTGTTATGTCGTGAGTCTATACTTGTCCACACTTTGTGTGCTGTGTTTTTGCTCCACCTCAGGCTTGTCTTTCCCTGTGTATGCTGTACATTTTCTGGGCAAATCACTGCCTTTCCCTTTGTCTGGAGAGAAACACATCTTTTTTTGGCACTGGAGCAAGCTCAATAATGAAGAATGTGATTATAACTGATGAAGGATACGGATTCATCTTTCAACCTCGCAAATTACTTACTGTGATTCGCAGTCACGAATTCCTTTGGTCCAAGGCGTTCTCTCTGAAGCTGCTGCAACGGTTACCATATATTGCTGCTATGACTGAAATTTAGGGTTGGGAGGAAACTAGGGCCAAGATTTTGAAGAACCAAGCAACTTCCCTAAAGCCAAATCCTTTAAAATGTCACACGTTGGACATCTAAAGCTGGGTATTTGTCAATTTTTAATATTATTTAAGTTTCAATGATAATAATAATGATAAATGCTGCAATAGTATCTAATACTTATATACTACATATAAACCTAAAGCTTTTCCCAAATGGTTTTTCCCAAATGGGTCATCAGAGTCAGAGTTAGTTAGATTAGTTAGTTCTGGAGTTAGTTCTGATGTTGTTGAGTAAGGAGCTTTTCAGAAGCGGTTACAATTTTTGTAATACTTCAAATGTTTGGATGTTCAAGCATCCACAGCTGTCTGATGTTTGTTAGTCACATGCAGAAGGGAATGTTGCTTCAATATTTAACTCGAAAAGATACACTAAGTTTGAGATGATGATGGGGTTGTAATAGCGTGTGTTCAAACCCATGGTGGTAGGAAGCCCTGACAGACAGCAAGTACCTTATCCACGGCTTCCTGAAGACTGCCAAGTCCAAGCCCAAAGACGACATTCATGTCTCAGAAATGTGCAGTACAATGATGCCCATGAAGGAGTGGCAGTTCTACCAGCCCTCTCTCAATACTGTATGCTGCACTGCAAGTTACTTGAAAATATTACTGATACGAAGCACTTGATGCCTTTAACTTTTTCCATATGCTTGACAGAAAACAGGGGTTAATAATTCAGTATGCTCTATTCAATTTTCTGGGGAGATTTGTTCCACACCCCAAACTATTCTTCAGTCAGGAGATCTTTCTATGTGTTCGAATCAGCATAGAAGTATTTGTCAGATCAGGTCCACCATGTAGAGTGAAAGGAAATACCTGTCTAACCTATAAAACACGCCCTGCCTCAAGTTGTGCAGAACTAAAAACAACTTACTTCATTAAGTAAAAGAAGGAGATTATCAAGAGGCTCCATAGCAGAGAAAGTATTTATTTTCAGGGTCTATCTTAGTCTTTAAAGAAATGTTGAAAGGTGACATTTAAAATGTGTCTGACAATTGTCATCAGGAAATTTGTTTTCTTCCTATATTCTTAAATTACTGTAAAGACTCGACCCTCAATAAAATTGGAAGATATTTTCCTTTATGCTGTCACATTTCCAAATGTCTGGAATCTAGACTGACTTCTTCTGCCTGAGTGCATCAGCCAAGGGTTTACACAACACCAAGTAAACGGCAGTTCTGATTCCAAGCTTGCAAGACCCACAATAATGGAAGCAATGGATTTTTTCTGGGATAGCTTTGCCAGCATAAAGAAAAAATCTTTCTAAGTCTCATTCACTCTTTTGGTGTTTAGTTGTGGCAGGTTCCCAGTCAGTGCCTTTTTGCAGTTTTTCTGTCAGGAGCTCTAAGAGCTATAATGACTTATATCCAAAAGAGTATTCAATCATTACCAGATTTTCTGTCCTGGCTGGAAACTGAATTTGTGACTGTAAGCTGCATATGTCAATGGCATCTATCTTGAAGATTTTCACACAAATAGGACATGCATGCTAGGGTTTAAATGCCAGATCTTTGAAGAACCAAAAGAAAAAACCCTAAAACCTAAATAATTTGTTGTTATGTATCAATCAAAAAGGCAGATGAGTTACATCGAGGGGATCAAGATCAATCACACAACTAGTAAAAAATAACTTTCTACCCTTATACCAACTACTCCACACTTATCAATTAAAAAAAAAAAATTATATACTATTGCCTCCCTCACTTGAATATTTACAAAATATTTATAACATAAACTGTTATTTTCAAACAAGCTGGAGAGGCAGAGGTCCCCTTTTCTTGTGTGAACAGTGTTTCATTCATATTTTCCTTCAGAAGGAAACAACAAAAGCAAATGTGGAAAGCACTGAAAGCCATCATGGAATTTGTTCATCAAGCATTGATCTTTCTACAGTATTGTCCCCACAGTAGGTTTAAACCAAGTGTTGATTGATTTATCTGCTCTTCACCTTGCAAACTGGGTGATGTTAACACCAGTGGAATGTATCATACTATGGTGATGTTTGTATATCATTTGTCTGTGCATGACATTTATTTCTACTGGTGACTTAAACTGAATTTCAAATATTACAAATTAATTTAAGTAAAACCATGTATATCTCCCCTGTGTATTCCACAACTTATCAGGTACAAGACTGAAACATTAACATTCCCTACTAGTGAAATATTAGGAGCATTAAAGAACCAGCTGGAAAGCAAATGGGGGGACTCTCAGTTTCATGGCAATGGCAGACTGATTCAGGGGAACAGAATCTGTGTGCAGTGGAGAGATGAGGGGTGCAGAAACAGGACTCTTCTTCCTTCACTGAGACCCCGTCCCAGTTTCTGACCAAACTGTAATTCCAGAGACAGGCAGACCTGTTAATACCTGGACATCTGTGCTTCAGCTCTCCTTCTCCTCTGTTCCAAGCCTAGTGAGTGGATGGAAAAGGTGCCAGGAGGGCTGTGTCAGTCTGAGGGGAGCGCCAAACTGAGGACAAGGGAGATCTTTCCTACAGCACTCCCACAGCCTGAAAGGGACAGAGATGCCTAATCTTGGAGCACTGTCCAGATAGGAAGGCTCATTTCTTCTTCCGCAGATGACTCCACCAACAAAAGAACATTTGTGAAGCTTTCTCAATAGTCAGGTAAATAATGTACCAAAAACAAGACAAAAGAAACGAACAATTTCTTTGTTTTATGCAATGGCAGCAAGGTGGTTCTTCTTGAATCCAGGAGCCAGAGTGATTCAAAGTTCATCAGTGACTGAGTAAACCATGCAGTGTGATGTGGGGACTTTTCCACAGAGCCCTGTAAATCTGGGAGCTGGGAGGGCTGTGCAGGAGTGGGGTGTGAGTGAGCCTTGGCGCCGCACGTCAGCCCCGCAGGAGCCGCAGCGAACTCCCAGCCCCGGCCTTCTCTGAGCTTTTATTGCTCGCCAAGGGCCAAACCTCACTTTCCTCACAGTCAGTGGGAGTTTTGCCATCGCCTTTCTTGAAATAAGCCTTGACACGAGCAGAGCAAACAATGGGAAAACAGAAGCCAAGCCCTGGGCTGCAGAGCCCATGGCAACTTTCCATCTCTTTAACTGGCACCCAGCATTGGTCTCCTGAAAGAATATCATTGTACCTGCTCTTTGTATGCAAAGCTCAGCTTTTACACTTGCAAACATATATAGAAAGAAATATATTTATACATATTATCATTTCTCTTTTTAGTGAGGATAAAAATCTGTGAGCTACTCGTGATAATAGTGTCTACACATTTTCTGAAATCTAATGCGTATTCTAAATGTCAAATCTTTATTATCATTGCCTGGTTTAGGTGTGGCATAAAATTTCTTGACTGGTCTGTTCCCTTCAAAGAACCTGTGCTTGAAAAAAAAAAAATTAAAAAAAAAAGAAAAAAAAAAAAAAAGAAGAAAGGAAGAAGTAAGTAAGATAAAAGAGGAAGAAGGAAGTAAGATAAAAAAGTACAGAAATACTGATTTATAATTTTTTAAGGTGTTAGGATAGCTATAACCTTCCAGATTTATATAAAATAAATTAAACATATTACCTAAAATAGAGCAAGAAAACTGTTCTACAAGTTCCATTCCAATCGCCAATCTTCTGTTTTCTAAAATGTTTAATTTTCTCAGTGCATACAGTGTGTATATAGTATACAAATATATATGTATGCATTATCAAAGAGTAAAGCTAAATTGTAGTGTATTTAGGACCTCATGATTCAGTTCCAGATGAACATGAGAAATGGAGTCAGTCAGATCAACATGAGAAATGAGCTCAGTACTATCACACTTTTAATCAAGCGGTAGGTGATATAACTTTGTGGAGAGGACAAAATTGCTGGAGAGTTATTCTTTATAATGGCTTTCTTGTATTTTAATAGAAACTAAGAAATCTACAGGAAACTAATTTACACTTTGATTAGGAATTAAGATTAGGGAAAAGCGCACATACATCTAGCAGTTTGTCATCATCTTTTGAGCAGCATTCAAGTCCAACCTGCCTGCAGCATCAGATCTTTGGCTACGGCTGCAGTACGAACCAATGTTACCCTCTGGAGCGCGTACAGGTCCATGTGCTGGGCACATATGGGTGCTGAACTGAGTGCCAGGTGCTGCTGGTGAGGGCTGCACCATCCGAGGGCAGCACTGCGGTCACACGGTGGATGCCACGCGCTTCCTGCTGGCTGCCACCAGCTGCCGAGGCGAGGCTGGGCTAACTCGGTACCCTCACAGAGGACAGAAGGATTACTCACTGCCTTAGGCAAAGCTGCCTCGTAGACTCTTTCCACCTCCGCGGTTTCTGAAAGCATGACTTTGTAGTTAGAAATGTTATGATGGCCTCTATCCACATACTCTCTTTACATGATTCTTACAACATGTTGGCATTACCTCACAGCTTACGTTTTTTGCCTGCAGTTTTTTAAGAAAGCCAGAGCACCTCTTTGTTTACTAGAGCATTTATTATAATGTGGTCAGGTCAGAAAGTCTGCCATTCCTCTCTGCAGCAGAGCCATATGCTTTAGACCTGAGGTCATGGAGCTATTTGCACTTCCAACAATTGGTTGCTTCAAGCTGTGTTGCAATACATGAAACATGCCACATCAGGGATTTTTCTTTTTTCATTCTGCCCTCAATTTCTTTCTTGAATCCTTCCCTACCTCTCTCAGAGAGCAGCAAGACATTTGGCAAGATGCAAAATTAGTTTTCAATCTTTGGCTTTCATGGTTTATGAAGAAATTCTCCGCCTAGAGTCATTCACAGGAAGGGCCTATTTGCTGTGAATTTGAGATTTGTCTCATCAGTGGATAATCAACCCTCATAACTCTTCTGACCTTGCACATACATCCTTACCTCAGGTAACAAAACACATGATCCATTTTTCTGCACAGCACAATAACAGATGTAACCCGTGTGCCTTTAGGTACTTTATTCCATCTCTAATTCAGGTCTAGTTATGACCCCCCAGTCATTTAGTTATTCTATTTAAACTCTAGGAATACAGCTAATTAAAGGAAGGGAAGGTGATAATGAAATTCCCCATGCTGACAATACCACCTTGAACTGTGAGCGCCTGTGTGCTTTGCTTCATGGTTTCCAGCAGTAGTGTTTAAGCAGACTACTTATAGGGCATGGCATTTCAAATTATGAAAAAGAGAAAGCAAATTCTCTAGGGCTGAATCATTGTATCTGGAAATTCAGCAATGTCCAATTTACACAAACTGCATTCATACATTGAATTACACACTGTGTAAAGAGACACTCATCCAGTATATACTGGTAGAAGCAGATGAGTGAAGCAAGGCAGGGTTCCAAATGGAAAGCTGGAACCTAGAGGAAAAGAAATGGCACATTTGTTGTTTCTGTTTCGTTTCTTTTCTTTTTGTAACAGAAATAAACACAAGACCTTTATATGCAATGATTATCTTAGAGAGTGAACTTCCAGAAGGATTGATCACACAGACTTTGCCCACACAAGAATTCCCACTAAAGAGAAATGTTGAATCAGACAAAAATCATGCCTTGGTTGCACAAGGCACTGTACCTGTCAGGGGATTTGAAATACATAGTAGCCACAGGAGGTTTGTTTGTGGAGCACTGAATGCTAACCAGAGGTCAGCTGCTGGGAGTGGTAGGTGTCCTCTGCTGCTCCTTTCCTCTTACAGGAAAATGTAGTCACTAAGCCTGGCTTCTTCCAAGAAAATGTAATAATGAATCCAGCCTTTTTTCTTTTTATTTGCATAAAGACATAAATCCCATGTATTCCATTTTTCTATTCTTTGGAGTACCATGTTGGATAACACAATGGAGCATTTGTTCAGATTGCCTAACACTCCCACAGAATCCATTCTTCTGGTAACATCTCCATGCCTAGGAAAGTGACAATTTAAACAATTTACTGCAGAAAGAGCAAAGCCATCCTGAATGAACATCCATGTGTAACATCCAGGATAAAAGTGTTTCCCACAGTCCTTGATAGTCTCAGTTTACCAAGGGCCTCTTTTTCATAACATCTCTGAAAAGTTTTTGCCTTGATCTGACAAGCTCAAACCCCACACCGAAGGTTTAGCTCTGTTGAGATTCGGATGGTAACCACATCTAACCAAGTATTCAGCTTTCCATTAAATCAGGTGTTAGAAGCCCAAACAGGAGCTGGAAACCTGAATGCTTGTTGGGATCTGAGCCAAGAACCTTCCAGTATTACATTAAGTAACACGATTAACATCTGTCCTCCCCAGAAGGCAACAGCACACAGCACTTTTCTGAATGTTGGCCTAAAATAGCAGTAACTGTCAGATATTTCTCTTCATCAGGTTTCCATTGGTAGTAGCCGGTATATTTTTAAAGTGAAAAGATATGAAGCCTGTTTCTTCTATGCAATCATATAGAAGAATCAGAATGATAGAGAAGCAAAAACTATTGGATTTTATGATCTTTAAGGTCTTTTCAGACCTAAATGATTCTATGATTTTAAAAAGAAAGATCAAAGACACCAAGCAGTTTTGATAGAATGAGCAGCTGTAGACATAAGGAATCCTCAATCTTGGAAAACTTACTAAAAATTGTCATGACAGAAGACTGTAAAATCACTTATAAGTAGAATGGAAAAGGTGAAGAGGAAACAGGGAATTACATACCACTGTTCCTCCCAATAGAAGATTGAGAAAGAGGACATTAGCTGATTATAATAGGTCATAAATTCAAAACAAACATGAGCAGGTACTAGTTTTTTATTTTTTACAGCTAGCTGTTAAACTGTGAAACCTCCTGCCACAGGAGACTGTGGTATACACAAGGTCAAAACACAGCTGGACATATGCCTGGAAGAATTGAAAAGACGTGCTGGTGGCCCAGGCAGTCTTGCCGTTGCCAGCCACTGGAAATGGGAGCCCTGCCAGGGAGGTATCACTGCATTCCTGCTCTCTTCGGACACTCTTCCAAAAATGACCACTACTGGCAGTGTTGGAGGTAGAATATTTAGGTACATGGACAATTTTGCTGTTTGATGTGGTACAGCTATTCTTCCGTTCTCATAATATGTATGCATGAAAATCACCAGAAACATTGATGGGAACTTCCTAATCTCATCAAAAGATTGTATCTGGCATATTTGTAGCCCTCTTTTCTCTTTCCCTAAGTGTCTGCTCAAAGCCATCATTTATTTCTCCAACAGACTGTACAAGTGTTTCAATGTTTTAATATCTCTTTGTGCAAAACTTTTGCCCTTTTCTTTATGAATAGGTCATTAATGTTTACAAAAAGCTGGAAGAGGCTTCTTTCCAAGGGCCAGATCTGCCCACTTTTTCTTTTCTGAGGTGCAAAGCTATGACTGGTCTATTGTGGAAAACAGCTTGCAAAGGCTTTGAAAATGCAAATGAAATAAAGTAAATCTGTCCCTTTTTTGTTGATAGGGATAGAGGAACAATACAAATTTGCAATTTTAAAAATTAAAAGGGTTATATGTTATTTTTTATGGCCAGGACAGCTTCCAGAGGGAAATGGAGCCAAAGGAGAAATTTTAAAACATAATATAACTAAATCAAGGAAACAAAAAAGTTACTTTTCACTTACACAGAAGCCTTGTTGAAAGAGAAATACTTGTGGGACATGAGGAATGAAAAAAGTCAGCATGCAACTGCCCAGGCTTGCCCAATTTGTAGCTCCCACCTCATGGCAATTGCTAAGAGTGTTGTAAAAGAGCTTCTTTGTCTCTGGAGAAAGTATTGCTTTCAAAGACAAGAAAAATCCACAAGCAACCTCTCACTTTGACACACAGGTCATGACATTAAAAGAATAATGTGAAGAATCACAAACCACTGGTTTCAGTTAGGAAAGCAAATGGCTTGGTAGGAGGGAGGGAGAGATATTTATGTTATGATCTGCTAACTTTCTGTTTATATATATCTAGTTCCTTCCAAAAAAAAAAAATCCCCTCAAAACAGGCACCTAGAAAAGTCGTTCAGAATGTCCCAAAAGGGGTAAAATTCTTTAACTTCATGAACAGTGTTAGCAGTTTGCAAAGGAGAAGGCTAGAACAATATAAATTCTAAAAGGAGGTGAGGTTATTTTGCCATGTTGTTGCAACATTTTGGTGCAGAAGGGAGATGCCAGCAGGACGAGTCAGTGCCACAGAATCCAGACGCTGGAATGAGCACATTTCCTGGCGGGCACTTGGGGAAGTTATAGATCGTGCAGCGAGCCTGCCAGAGGGAAGGGGGCAGAGGCAGGAGGGCCCCGTGCCAGGGCTGGCACACGGTCCCACCTCTGACACGGGGAGAGTTGACAGTTTTATGGATTTCATCATTTTGCCAGAATCAACTTTAGCAACCAGTTTTGCTTGAAATGCTGAGAAAATTGTGGTTCTGGGAAGATGAAACTGTATGGTATTTCCTTATACCAGAGCTAAGAGGTGGCAAACTTACCATGATGGGCACATCCTTTAAGAAAACATTCTGAGCTACGTCCCTTCCCTCTGCTGACCCTGGAGACTGTAGCAATAAAACCAGAGTTGTTTCCTCTATTCCCAGTTTGCTACACTGCAATTAGAGAAAACTGCTGAAAAGTGATGATCAGCAGCAGCTACACTCTGAAAGGAACTGAAGGAAGCAGAAGTGGAGCCCTTAATCCAGTAAAGCCCTCTATGCAAACCAGAAGTGATTTTTTTAAGGAAAGGGGGAACCTGGCTATTTAAAAGTCCTTGAGTATGTGAACTTCTCAGTTTAGCTTGTGAATTGTTTCTGAGACTCACACTCATAACTAAATGCACAGGTGTGGATGCAGAGTTAGGGCTAAAGTACACCCTCAAGTGGCACTTCTCTCTGGAACTCCCCTATTACATGGGAACTCTGGCTGCTCCTCCAAGTGACTGTAGCATTAAAAAGACATGAAGATATCTTAGGAGTGATGAGCAACTGGGTATTTCCAGAGCAGAAACTCCAAATGCAGCCACCTTGCAAAACTCTGGTAAACTCTCATGTTCTGTCAGGAAAAGCAGAAGGAATGGTGTCGACTAAAGAGGAATAGAGGAAATAGTTGAAATGCAGCTGTTCTGAGATAGTTTGGGAACAGCAGCAGCATATGACATTGACGAAACTCAAAGATTTTCTTATTCTTGTTGTTGCTGTTACTATTATGATTTCTAGGAATTAAATTCACCTCCTGGCAAGTAGCCTGTAAAAAAAGGCTATGAAACCACTTTGTCTTAGTCCTGACCCCTTTGAAAGACACAGAGAGCTCCATCCTGCAGACCAAACTCACCATATGCGGGTGGAACTACAATAATTAGCTTCAGCCAACAGATATTTCTCAGTCAGAGCTGATTTTACCAGCTGCAAATCTGAAGCCCGAGAAGAAAAAGAGGGGCCATTGTTCTTGGTACCCACTGTAAAATTAATTTAAAATGCCAACAAGGACTGTCACCTTCTCCAGGCAATCAGCAGAAGACCTCTGGACATGTCAAATTTAATGTCAGGGGAAATTATTTAATTGATCACCTATTAAATGCCTACCTAATTTGTATAGCTGCTTGGAATGGAAATTAGGTTCTCTGTTTCAGAAAAGGATACAATAAAAAGTTTGATAAGTAGATATATTTGAAGATTATGGAATCTTCAAATCAATCTGAAATCCAGATTTGATGCCAAAAGAGATATCTGTGCATTCCTGGAAGTATTGTAGGAAAGGAAGCTAGGTGGAGTCAGGAAGCCATAGATTACTGAATCTGATCTTTGTAGTAGTGAAGATCTTTCTGAAGTTAATAGGAAATGATATCACAGAAGATCTGAAGAATGTTTTGGGGTTTTTTTTTTGTTGGTTTGGGGGATTTTGTCTTTATTTTTAAGAAGAAAAAGAGTAAGTGGGAAAGAAAAAAATGAATTTGGTTACCATGGCTTCAGAAAAGGGAATGGCTGAAAAATTTGGTGTGAATTTTTGAGTGACGAGAAAGGACTCAAAAGGGAAATTTTAAAATATTCTACTTGGCATCCTAAAAATAATTCAAATCTCCCAGCAGAGTTACCTGGGAGTTTCAGCAGAAAAGAAAGAAGTATGTAGTAAACACAGCATTATCTAAGTATGCTGTAAAACCCACAATATTTTTGAGAGCAGAGATTTCCAGCCTTTGATCAAGGAGACCAAACCTTGTTCACTGAATCTGGTGTCTTGTGAAGTATCTTAGCCAGTAGACAGGGTCTCTCATGCACAGCTTAGATGCTGTGACAAGCAGGAAAAATTAAAATGTAAAATATTGCTATAAATTTCCATTGAATAAAAGAAGAAGCAGTCCCAGCTTTCTTGCTAATCCATAGTAAAGCCCATCTCCCTTTCATAGTGCCATACTTCTAAGGAAACCCAGATGGTATCATGCAGCTGTTTCCCATGTCTTCTTCATAGTAAATTAATAAACAGAAAGACAAGAATGATTTTAGAGAATTAAAGAGACTTCCAGTCGGAAACTCTAAATGCATCCAGCCAAAAGCAGATTTGTTTGTTTGTTTTATGAGTACAGCAGTATGGCCTGGCCAAAGCATCAAGACCTGTTTTCTCTCCAAGCTCATATTTATGTTTGCTAATCACTGCCATTTTTCAGCATTTCTGGTTTCCCATATGTATTTCAGTGTCGGAGGCTTACTCCCTAAATCAGTCTGAAAACTACAGGTGACAAATGGCATCCAGCCTCCCCAGGGATGTGCTGAAGTGCTCATCCCTTGAGTTTTTCAAGATATGGGTGTACAGGCTGCTACATAATCTCCTCTAGGCTCCCTTTCTCACAACAGCTTGGACCAGATGGTCCTTCAAGGTTCCTTCCAACCTAGGCTGTTGTATGATTCTATGATAACAACCACTGGAGAATGAAAGTAGTATCTTGCAGAAAAGGCCTGAAAGGAGACTTTTAAAAAATGTTTATTCCTTCTGCTGTGTAAGGAAAAAGACCAAGTTTTGTTACGTTATCTCTGGTAGCTCGTGTATGTCATCCATTTGTCTTCACTGTTGCTGCATATTATTTATTGTTACCTGCTGGGACTGTGTCTCCATCACAGTTGTAGTCAGGGTTATAGGTGCCCTCAAAGCAAATTGCCCAACAGTTCCCATTTTCTGTGCTTTGGTTCCCAGTAGTACAGTTTGGATGACCTGAACTCCTTTTGGATGAAACTGAATCCTATTCATCCTGTAAATGGGGTGCAACTGAATCATATAAATCAGTGAAAAAGAAAAAAATCAAAGGGAGGTTAACACACCAGGCTATGAAGCACAGCAGTTCAGCCGAAGCACAGAGTTAAATGCTGCTGCTTTAGCCAAAGGGGCCGGTAACATCTGGCAAAGTGATGGGGCAGTAACCCTGACTCATAACATCCAAAATCACTCCAGCATAATTCCCACAGTTTTCTTGTCAGCACTCATAATTCCCTTGTTCTTTGTAAATCGAAATAAATGATTGATGTCAAACATAAACAGAATATTGGACTCTTTCAGCTAGCTAAATAAGTGATGTTTGCTGGGGAGAGAGAGTCAGCATGATTTATCCTACTCTTCGTATGTTCTCTTTAAAGTTGCACCACTCTATTAAGTCCTGTTTTCTGAAAATGTAAAACAATGAGAAGAGACTTGCAGGAACACAACCAGCTTCCATCTGTGAACAATTTGATACTTGCTTTCGGCAAATTTCTAAGCATTCCAATTTTAAATAGACTTTGCACCAGTATTCCCTTTTGCCTGCTTGTCACTGCAATGCTGCAGTATTGAAATATTCACAGAACTGAGTAAAAAATATCACAAATACACTTGGACTGAGAAGTGGGGTTTTATGTGTGACTTTATATGTGGTTATGCCCACTGTTCTCCTGCTTATAAGAAGATTCTTGGAAATACAAAACTCAAACAAATCTGGCAAAACCAGATGATTTATTGCTTTGAATTGGTCAGTAGTCAGAAAATTTTTCTTAATCTAACTTACTGAGGGAAACATCAGTTGTTCTCAGCTGCAGTGGGGGCTGACTCCAATAGGTCTGAATTCAGTCCGTCATGATAGAAATAACATTAAAAATACTGTCTTCACCTGCTGTTTGCTTTCTAATACATAAAGTTTATTATAATTTTATATATGATGTTGATGCCTTGTGGAGGCTGACCTGGAACAGAGGCTAAACAGAGTTAAAGGATATAAGGTAGGGATTTATTGAAAGGCCTTCACAGGGTGCACCTTGGGCAGTGCAGGAGTCTCGCACAGACTGCACCCAGGATGGACACAGTCACACGTTTTTCGGACAGATACAAGTTTTGTCCATTTGCATCTCAGAGGTTAATTGTCCAATTACAGCTTCAGGCAATGGAGTCCCATTCTCTTAGTTTGCTCCCACCCAACTCACTTTTGTTTACATTTCTCGAGGCCTGAGACAGTGAGGTGTCCTTGATTCTCAGGCCTAGAGAGGAATTGTTGTGTCTGACAAAAATGGGAAAACAGTAGCTGACACTCTATATGGAGTTCAGAGTTATACACTAAAGAATTGCAGGATTACAGACATGTGAAAATATAAAAGCTAAAATCCTAAGGCATCAATGTAAAGGTCCTTTTAATAGGCCAGTGAGTCCAGTATGGATTTTGATATCAAAGCTTTGGATATCTTTCTTTACAATGATAAAAGAAGACACATTTCTCTACAGTTTTAAACAAAAATCAAAGGTGGGCAGTTACTCTGAGCAGGAGCTAGAAGTTATTGAATGTTCTTAGACAAAGCATGTCCTTCAACCCTATGCGACATGTTTTCCTAGCTTGGACACGTCATCCTCTTTCTGTCTTGTTTCATGAAAGATAAAGAGAAGCTAAATGTATTACAACATGCAAATAATCGACTGTTTCCAGTGCAGATATGGATTTTATCCAAAGGGAATGTATTTTAGAAGCAAGGCTACACCAGCTGATGATATTCAAACATCAATGAAGCAGCTAAGTCTGCCTCCAACTTGCTAACAAGGCTGTTCTGAGTTATGCTCTGTGCCTTAGCAACTGTCAGATAAATAATCTTGCTCCTTTGTAAGAAAATGAACAGGCTGGTTCACTTTAATCCCCCACCATCCAAATATATTTAAACAGTAACATGATTAGGATATGAATACACTGCAATATGAATTGGAAAAGTGCTAAGGCTCCGGAAGCATGCACTATAAATCAAGCATTTAATGATTTAAATCAAAAACTTCAAGCAGCTGTCCCTGGGAAACATCAGGAGAACAGACTGTTCAATGAAGCCTGATGAAAATTAATTTAGTAGGCAAACATTGTTATCTCATGGACTTTATGGGAATTATAAAAATAAGGTGCTGAATTTTATAGTGTATTTTTATTTTCTTACACTAAGAATGCTTTTTACAGGCCCTACTTTTATTTAATAAGTAGAGTACAAACATTGTTATCTTATGCAAAAGTTAATTTGGGAATTTTTTTCTAAGCTGGGTGATTAAGTTACGCCTTTCAATCATTGTCATAGATCTGTGGAAAAGGTCCTGATACCTGCAGGAGTCGTGCACCTATGCAACACCCAGGGTTTTTCTGCAGAAAAGTCAGCCTGTTTTAGGAAAGGAAACACACTCCAGCTGAGGAACTGTCCTCTTAAAATTCTTCTTGAGCATCGCAGAAGCACAGGCAGTGTAAGCCCATGGAGGAAAACACTGCCATCCAGATTCTCTCCCCTGCCATCCTGCAGCTCCCTGTGCTGCTCCCTCCATGTCCCAGCACAAACACTGAGTTAGCTGCATGAGGAAAATCAGAGGAATAATCCCTGTTATAAACTCATTATTTATTTGGCAGTTTAATGTTAACCTGGGTCGGCTTCCTGTAGGGTTGGGGCAGGAACAGGATGAGGCAATTGGGGCTGGTAGAGCAGCATGGCTGAGTTATAGTGAATTAAAATGCTCACGATACTACAGCCTCAGTCTGGAAAGTAGAGTGACTCAACAAAACATTTTAAACTGATTTCTAGATCTCTGCATGTGTAGTGGCATTATGCACACATTACCCAAAAAACCCCAGAAAAAACCAGCAAGCAGTGAGTAAGCATATACTGTCCCACCAGATCTTGGAAAGTTAGTGGTGGTAAGAGGAATCTCCTGCAGACTTGAGTTCATACAGGGCAGTGATCTGCCCTACATGAAATGGTTCCCAGATGATAGTGCAGCCTGGGGAGAGCAGAGGGATGCACCACCAAATCCATCCTGAGACTAAAGTCAGCTTCTCTGGGCCTCTACACTAGGATTGATAAACCAGCTAAATCCTCCTTAAATCTCTCTTAAAACATACAATATTGAGAAAAACAAAACAAACAAACAAAACCTCAAAAAACAAAACCCACACATTAGAAAGCAGGTAGATTACGTGTTTCTGCATTTACTGCACATCAGACATTGTCGAACCCACAAAAGTTTCACCAGAAAAGAATTATCTGATAAGGCACTTTATTTTACTTAGAGAATTAGGATTTAGAAGTGGGTTAATTTAATTCCTAAAAAATGCATGATGATACAGTTCCCAGTACTTTGTGGTTTAACAGCAAATATGTTTACTTTCCTGTAAGTTTGCTTATAATGGCAGATATTCTGCAGTTTACATTTGCATTTGTGCTCAGAGTAAGTGTTGTCTTGCATCCATTAAAAAGAGAGGAAAGAAAATGAAAAATAAATGATTGATTAAAAAGGATGTGGTTATGCTCATCTGTAACAGCCTCTATGGAATCTGGAAGGAAAAGAGTTTAAAGAAGAGGCAAACAGCCCAGTCTGCATGCACACAGGTAGGATATAGCTATTTTTACTCTGCCTTTACAAATAGCTTCCTACGTAACGAAATGTTGTTGAACTTGAAACGTGTAGAGGTGTTGTTATATTATACCTGTGTGCATTCTCAGAATGGGAGAAATAGGACCTGGGTTCATCCACCTGCCACCCTCAATGGCTCCTGGAACTCAGAGATGCAGGTAGATGCTACTTCCACATTGAGAAAAAAAGTCCTGTAGGCAGTGATTGAGACTGTAGTTAGAAAGCTCCTGTCTTAAGGGAAAATAGTCTTGCATCACTTTAAACAAATTTCTTAAGCACTGTATGTAAATTTATCCTTGAGTGATTGTATCCTCTTACAGACATAAATATATAAATCAAGTAATTTCCCTTTTATTAGTACATTTTAAGTGTTCCACTCAAATGTATTTGCTGTGAATGCTAAAAGCTTTGTAGTTGTGCAAGCAAGAATCATCAAGAATGAGAGGAAAGTGATAAAAGATCCAAAGTCAATAGAAAGCAAAACCTACAACTTAGGAAGCTTTGTTCCAATTGAGCTCTTTTGTTTTTCCTCCAAAGCTGTAGAGAACCATAAAGATTATAGCTTTCATAATCTATGTAATAAAACTGCTATATCTTACATGTTCTAGAAAAATAACAGAAACTAATTTATGTAAAAAAAAAATTAGAGGTTAATTTCTAGCCGGTAAATCTCCCTAAGATGTCTGTAACACCAACAGAAAATATTTTACTGCCACATTATTCACAAAAGCATGTATTCTACATTTGTGTGACTCATAGTCATGCTATCAGAGATTCAAGGCCAAACTTCTAAAACAAAAGTCCATTTTGCTGGTTTATTGTTTATCTGATATGAACATTTCAAGAATATTTAAAGAAAAAGCAGAAGCTGAAGGGAATTATCGAAGTGCAGAGACTAGTATCCCTGCATTTGCCTGGATACACATTGTCAAACAGCAACATAAATCAAGCAGAAGTAATGGCAGCTTTGTTAACATTGCCTTACAAGATTCTACATTTTGATTACTACACTGTCAAGCTTAAACCCTTAGTTAATTTAAATTTTCTATGACACTAATCCAGTGAAGCCTAGGTTGAGCAGTTTTAGGAAAATTTCAGCCAAAAAAAACTGTGTTTCTTTCTGAGCTGGAGGCTGAGGATACAGATACACAATCTGCTGTCTTTAGACAAGTTTCTCTGCATCAGCTGCAGCTCCATGGCTGGGTGAAGCCAAAGCATTTCACTTCTCTTTTGGGGCGGTTAAGCACTCCAGCACACTTAAACACAACTGCTCTGTAAACACATGATAACATACAGCAAACTGTGGTAACTCAGGAAGGACCTCTTCCAGTAACGATAAATTTGTGGTAACTGTGACATTTTGCAGTATAGAAGATGTCTGTGAAAAGGGAGGGATTTTTCTCCGTGCCTGCTGGGGACAGAGTCAAAGTTGTGGGCTAAAATAAAGTAACGGAAGTTTAAGTTAGATGCTAGAAAAATATTTTCAATAGTAGTGATGGTGAGGCCTGGAGCAGGTTCTTCTGGAAGCCATGGAATCTCATTTACTGGAGGATTGTAGGAAGGGGTTACACAAACATTCCCCATGAGTGATTCAGGACTGGCTGCATCTGCCTGGAGGAGGGTTATGAACTACAAGATCAACCAAAGTCTGTTCCAGTCCTACTTTCCAATTCCATATCAATCTTGATAGAAGTTTCTGCTGAATTTCGTAAAAGTACTTCTCTCTCTCTCCTGAGACTGAAACTGACTTTGTGATAGAACCTTGTGCTTCTTGACACCATTGAAATAGTTGTTGGGCACCTATCTCCCCTTCTGATAATATTTCAATTACACAGGTTTCTTACCTCGAACAGTGAACTCCTGACAGAGCTTAAGTTGATAAAAAAGTAGTCACATTAGAAAAGTCATATAAGTCAAGGACGTATTTAGCCATCAGTCTGAAAAGTGGTTCACCTGCAAGAATACTGTGTTCTTCAAACATTTAATAAGTTTAATTTTTTTCATGATGATATAATTTTAATTGCTCAGATTCTCAATGTGTTAGTCGAGATAACTTGGTTGCATATACCAGGTAAATGGACACTTCCTATGGCACTCTGCCTTATACAGTGGCATGATGCAGACTGATCTAAGGATACAATTTCAAAATAATTTTTCTCAATGAAATCAGAAGTGTGAAGATACTGAAATACCTGCTCTGCCTCTGAACTTGTTTGGTAAGAATTTGTAGTTCAGAGCACAGAACAAGAAGAACCATGTTCTCTCTATTCTGCTGCAAATATCGAGGTGATTGCTGCTAACAGGAGCAAGTGACATCTCACAAGAGTGGCAGGAATGCCAGAGTTGCCAGCCAGTCTAAAAGAAGAATCCGCTGTACTGGGAACCCACTCAGGAAAAAAAAACATCTCGATAGGAAACTAATGCTTCAGATCTTAAGGACTAAGTGTTGTTCACATTATAGCCAGCTCACATCAAACTCTTTAAAAAACAGGGTAATTCTAAGAAATGCATAGACATTTAGGGCAAATGCTCAGAATTTAGGACATTTATAGAATTGCATAAAGTTTCATAAAATTGAAGCTATCATCTGATACTTTAGTCTGCTCTTTCTGAGCAGGTAAGGGATTTGGCTTCCTTTCATCTCCCAGGATCTAGAAGAGCACTCTTGGCTCCCTCTAAATATCAGTAATCCCATTTTAATGACAGAAGGCTAGAGGACAGGAAGAGAAAGAGATCATAGCCACATTTCATGTGGCAAATCTGTGGTACACCAAGGAACAGATGCAGAGTAGTGTTAAAGTTACAAGATTTTTCAAGAACAAAATCACTTTCTAAAGTATTTTCTCTGTTTTTTTTTTTTCTTTAAACGCTCAGTTCTTTCAAAACTGCTATGTTTCATTTCCAGTTACAATTATTGACTAAAACTATCAGCAATTAGCAACAACACTCATTGCCTGGATTTTATTTCACCTGAAGGGACAACCATGTGAGATGCAGTACATACACATACGGGGAGAGCTAATTCCTGAGAGTTCTCCCGTGAGAACTTGAACGTCTAATTACACAGAAATGATGAAAGATTAATCATCCTGAGCAGGGTCCCACAGGTAATCTGTGGCACAGTGAGGAATCCATTAAAGACCCATTGGATCCCTGCCCAGTGCTCTCATTACCAGCCCATTTCTCCTTCCATGTTTACCTTCTGTTAATCAAAGCTAAGGATCACATGGACTGCTAAGAATTTTTTGGTTGCTTGAGATGTTGCAAAACAATTCAAATATATGCTATGCAATCTTACCTGGAAGCATCGAGAGTCAGTCTTCATTTTTCAGCAATCTTCACAGGAGGCTTGAAGAAGGAGCAAAGTCTCTGTGTGATCTGTGCAGGTAGAAAACAGCCTGGCACAATTTGGACTTCAAAGAACCTTTGCCTTTAGGAAAAAAAAAAGGACGATAATAAGTTTTAGAGAACAGTTAATTACCTACTTTTAGAAGATATGCTCAATCAGATGTCTACAAAATCTGTCTGGCTGTGCAAATTTGGTGGCTTGAAGGGCTCAAAGGCAGAACTAAAACCATCATCTAAGCAGAAGGAACAGCACCATGATACACTGTCGATGAAATTGGAGGGAAGAATGGCATTGCATTCACTTTTGAACCTCTTCTAAGAGCTGTGCAAGGTAGTGTGAGGAATAAAGCTGAACTGTCACATGAAGACAAGCAAAGGAACTTTAGCAGGAGTGATGATGATTCACATTGCTGCAAAAACTGTCAGTGGGAGACAGATTTTTCTTATTCTGCAGATTGTCTGTAAGATTTTGGGACAGAGGCTGTTAAAGATTTCACAGCTTCCAGATCTTAATACCTGCAGTGTAAGGCTTATTTCTTAAGAAATCTGAAAAAGAGGGAAATTTGTGAAACTGCCTTTCTGCAATCAGTAACTGTTAAGGTAAAACTGGGCCTATTTCTGTTTTTAGTGTTCTCATGAAATCTCATTGAAGGGAGAAAGGAAAAAACCACCTCAAGACTGCGTTCCAAAACTCTGGCCAGTTCTGATTCAGTCCTTTCCTTTCATTTTTTTGGCCTGGACACAGCCCCAAGCACAAGTGTTATGGTATGAACAGAAATGCTACAGTTCTTTTACATGGCAGTTTTCAATAGGTTTTTTTTTAATCAAAAAAAGAAAAAGCCAAACCAAATCATTTCTCATTTAACTGAAGAGTCAAGTTATCCTTAATAGTCTACATAGAACATAAAACAGAAATTTAGCTCTGTGGAACTGATAATACTGACTTTTGCTCCATCACTGTCAGGAATGCCATGCTCAGAAATTAAACTTTGCCTCTCTCAGTCCACAGCTCAGGGAAGGGCACAGATGTGCTCCACTTGCCCTGTGATGGCAACAACAGTGTGCTGCTGCTGAGGGGAGCAGGAAGGGCTGGGCTTCTCACCTGGGCTACTCTTCCCAGTCCTTTCTGTGCACTCATTAAAATAACACTGGGATACCTGCAGCTTTATGCAGACTTTATGCAGACTTTATTGACATTGTATCATCCACACAGAAAAGATTCAGTTCCTGACTCACGCCAGCTCTCCATCAATATTTTTGGCCTCACATGAATTTATTTCAGTGACAAAAATGGCTTAGTCAGCTCTGTTTCCTCCTTCTCCTTCATTCCATTGCCAAAGCCTGACTACTCATCCTTCTTCCCATGACTCCCTTAGCAGAGCCCATTCAGTCATTTATTCGGCCACTCAGTGAACAAGATCAGGGAACTGATCAGGGTTAAAAACCAAAAAATGCAAAACTTGCTGGCTTATTTCTTACCCAGATCGATTGCCCAGTGAGTTCACAGTGCAGCACACAATACAAGAACGTCTGTGCTGGATCAGAGCACGGGTCCATTTGGTCTGGTGTCCTGCCCCAGCAGCAGAGCAGACACAGATGTTATCCGAGGAAGGATGTTAGGGCAGGGCAAGCATCCAGGAATGCTCTCCCGGCCTCCTGTGATTTGTGACTCAGGGATGTCTTGAGTGAAAGTTAATATTTTATATTTAATATTCATTGATGGATTTTTCTTTCATTTATATTTCTAATTGTTTTAGATTTTTTTTTTTTTAAATGAAAGGAAACATTTGCAACTCTACTCGGCTGTGAAACATAGTAGAACTATGTTCCATGCAGTCAATGAAGCGTCTTTTGTTGTTTGCCCTGGAAGTAGTACCTAGTAGTTTAATTTTGTGCCCTTTGATTTTTATGGTGGAAGAAGCAAAGAACAGCTGTACACTCTATTCACCTTTCTTGTTCCACTACCTATTTTATAGATCATTGTTGTAGCTATCTCATTCAGCTCTTTCCCAGCCTCCAGAGGTCTTAAAATATCCTTAAGGATGTTGCTTCCTATCAATAGACAGCAAAGACAGTAATGCAACGTAGGTATAGATGCACGGCCAGGGATCCTGGTAGCTTAAACTGAGGACAGAAATGGTCATGCAATAAGCCTTCAATTAATAAGAAATGTGCATCTGGATAGACAGTCTTGTCTGGTGAACCTAATTTCTGCTTCCCCTAGCACTACTTGCCAATGTTATCCAATGCCTTCAGCGGCTTTCCGGTTTTGTATGTAAATAAAGAATTCAAGTGAATGATTTAATACAGTTCCTTTCATTCTCCCATTGCTCAGTCCTCAATTGCCTTCTCTTTAATCTTCCCTCCTTTTCAAAATGCAAATATTTTTTGAAGACTCTATTGTGGCTGGTTGAAATGTTTACTAAAGTTCGATGTTCAATATTTCTTTTTGTTACTCTGAATATAAAATCTCCTTCACCTTCCTTTGTCTTGTTTTCTGTAGATCTCCCAGTACTTCTTGCTTTGCATTTGTTTATATTTCTTAAAAGCCTCAAAGCTACACTTTATGATCTCACTCGCCCTTTGTCACTCTTTGCCTCTGCTTACAATAGGATTTAGCCGGGAGGCTGTTTCCAAACATGCTTCTTAGAAATATTTCCCCATCTCAGGACTCACAGTCAAAATTATGCTACTCATTACCTGCTGTCTTAAATACATGTCCTCCAATACTGAGATACTTGTATTTTCTTGAGTCCTTCACCTGACAAACTCCAAAATCTATGAGAAAGCCAACATTTCTTGCTGCCCCACCTGCACCATGCTCACCTGTGCGTGGGCTGAGCTGTGCCTCACATGCCTTCAGCCCCAGCTGCTGCATGGGCCAGGGCCCAGCACTGCCCAGAGGAGCAGGAGCAGTTCTTGGTGCTTGGCTGTTCAGCAGTTCCTTCACAGACCAGCCTCACGGTGTACTGTCTTTTTAGGCTGAGTCATTTCCAAAAATCCAAGTGGAATTCAGGCACTTAAGGATTGTCTCATTTCATGTCTCACCAGGTGGCATTTACCTGAGCATCATCCTGGGAGACACCAAACACTGGGTTGTGTGTTAGCAACAAGCACAGTTATACAACATCTTGCAGCTTCCCAGTGCACTTTTGAGGCAGGGAAAGCAATGCTCTCCCCCAGGGAAAATGCTTCCAGTAGGGCTTTTCTGGGTACACGACACTACTGAAGGGTCAGGACTGACACGGACTGATTTGAAATACATCTTCTCTTCCCTAAGTGGAAGAAGAAACATAGAAGATGTTTCTTAAAATGGCCTTTACCGCACTCTTTAAGGGATCCTTGCCTTATTCAATCTGTTAGTGGGAGAAAGAAGGATGAGAATCTTTCTAAACAATTCTCTGAACAAGCTGACTTCTATTTTGTGCCATTGTGTCAGATGCAAGCAGTACATGGATCGCTTACGGAGTATGGCATAGAAATAGTTTCCAGCTTCATGCAGCCATCCCTGTTCTTAACAGAGTAAACCAGATGGTAGAGGAATACACAGAGAGAAATTTTCTATGCAAAAAAAAAAAAAAGTTTTTTTGCATTAATATTTTTTGATAACAATTACACCCTCTTTTTTTTTTTTTTTTTTTTTTTTTTTTTTTTTTTTTTTTTTTTTTTTTTTTTTTTTTTTTTTTTTTTTTTTTTTTTTTTGCAAGCTTTCTTTTGGAATGGTTTGTGGAAATAATCACACTTTGGTGTGCTAATTAAGGTTTTATCACTGTGCATTGGGACAGGGAGCATACAGGCAGAGCATGCAGCTTAGCCTCTCTCAGCTTCCGAGGGGTTGTGGATGCAGCTTGCCTTTGAGATGTTTTCTTTTGTAGGATTGCTTTTTTCATCTTCCTTGGATTATGTACTGTGATCACATCACATCATCAGTTTAAACTATGGTACATTGTGACACCAAATCAGGGCCATAAGGGCCTTGAACCAGGTCTCACTGGAAAGGAAGCTTCAGTGGCATCTCACTCCATCCCCTTCTCCCCACTACCTTGCCTGACAGTGCTCATCTTCTTTCTTTATTTACTGTGAAAAGGAATAAGAGTGCTCTTTTTCTACATGAAAATATGGGATCTAAAGGCATTTTCCCACACATGCATGGCTACTTCCAATCGGTGGGACAAATACATCCTGTCTTGCTTTCTCCAAGAGTCTGTGTAAACATCTCACAGTCACCTGAGCTACCCACATGCTTTTTGTTGCCCTTAGCTTCTATTAAATGGCTTTTACCGTAGCAGGCAAAATATTTACACTCTATCTTTCTGCCGACTCAATTGCTGCCTTTCTCCTGGTCTGTCCCCAGGACCCGGAGCCTTGCATGACAGCGCTGCCTTCTGCTCCCCTTACTTTGAGCACTACCAGCTGAGCTTGAAAAGTGGGCAATTCAAATTATCAGTTGCACAAAACAGGCTCCTTTTAGCGCCTTTAAAAGCTTTTTAGCTCTTGTCTCAGAGCTTTTCTTGCTTTCCTTTCACATTGCCTTTAAAAGCAAGACTGACAGAAAAGATTAAGTTGCTTCTGGCTGCACTGGATAGAAGCAGATTAACGCAGCTGGATCCAACCCTGGGAAGCCTAGCCTGGATATGTATGTTAGCACAACCCCAGCAATGTATAAGCAAGAGTCGTTTGTGTTGATCTTTTTCAGGATGATGAGTTTGTGATTAACTCTTTTGTGTGGCACTTGCCTGTGTAGGAAGCTGGCACACAGCAGGATGCTGACGAAAAATCTCCCAAGGTGTCAGCCCTCTCTCTCACCATGCATAGCTCTGCAGCCACTCCGCTGGCTCCAGCAGGGATTTTGTTTGCCCTCTATCACCCTTGAGATTTTTTTTTTCTGGGAGCAGATTGGCTGGGGAAGAAAGGAAATCTTCCATCTGAGAAAAGTCTAGTATAGCCTGCTTGGCTGATGCTAAGGAGTAGGTCCAATCCTGCATGGTGGATGTGCACATCCAAGTTGCAGGAACTTAATTAAACTCCATAACAAATGTAAAAGAGATGTTACTGGGCAAATGGTAGGCTGTTTTCTTGCTCATTTATTTGTAGGGCTGAAGATTTGGGGTTTTGGCATGGGCTTATTAATCTGACTGAAGAAATAGCTAAATATCAATTAAAAATGCATCTGTTCTGTGGGTATCTTGGGGTGATTCTATGACAATACTGTATTCCCCATCACCTGCTTGATCTCTAGTGTACCTTTAAATTGAAAAGGGGGAGAGAGAAGCTGAGAGAACTTTTCAAAGTGTCTAGCTTGACCTTGCAATTAGAATGTTTACATATTTCTGCCAGTTAGGAGGGCAGAGAAGGCAGTTTTTCTCCAGCTTCTTCAGCTTTCAGCTGAGAAGGGACTGTGATCTGCCTCAGCGGCTTCTGTTCCTTTTTGGAATGTTTTCAGCTTGCTTCTTCGTCCAAGACCAGCTCCCATCTCCGGACCTGCTCGGCGGGACCCTCCAAGGGGGATCATCGGACCCTGCCTGGCCGGCCCGGCCCAGCTCAGGACTGCAGGTTTTACCTACAGAAAGAACTCTAAAATCCACCAGCCTCCTTTAGGGGACAGAGGAGGGGTTTCAATATCTTTTTTTGGCCCGTGACAGCGGGGAACTCTGTTTGTTAAATAAACAATTTTTTTCACTTTCATTCGAGAAATTATTTTCCCGAACCCCTGAGGGAGGGGCTGCTGGGGCCTGCTTGCCTGGCAGGCAGGAGAGAGAGAGAGAGAGACGCCCATTTCCGGTTGTTTCCTCCTGGATTTGTATCCAAACCGGCACATTTTAAATTTGGTGGCCAACGCTAGGGCCTGAGGAAGTGAAAAAAACAGTAATAATTACATTTTGGTTTTAAGTACTTTGTACTGGGGTACAGCAGTCGCTGTCACCATGTGGTTTGATGTAATAATGACTCTCTGGTCCCTAGGCATGTTTGCCTATCCATAGATAGGGGCAATTTTGTCCCTGGCATGTAACTTTTACAGAGCAGGGGTACGAATCAGGCTTGCTATGCTGATGTGCTTCGTGGTGATGATTTATGAATTATAATGTTCAAGAAGAATCCAGGAGACCCCAAATTCAGCAAACTATTTTAGCCAAGCTGGTAGCATTTTTCATGCTTTAATAAAGAAAAGCACAGTAGATCCTGCAGTATGCCCATTCTGCCTTGCAAAGGGCTGGCTGCAGGAACTGCAGCAAAGGGCAGGAGAGGGCAGCAGATGCATCAATTCCATGTGTGCTACGTGTGGTTCCTGCTCCTGTTCCTGTTCAAGATTCCCGAGGGTGGGAGGACTGACCCTCCAACCTTTCCATGCCCCCAGTCTGCTGTTAGCTGCCTTGAGATAACATTATTTGCCAACCTCAAAGAAGTGTGGTGAGGATAAAAGCCCTTGAAGGGGCTCGACATAGCACTGTTGAGAGCAATGACAAGTTTCCTTCCTGGTTAGAACGAGGCAAATCTTTGCTAGCAAAGTGTGTCTGCTGGATGAGATCGAAGCCAGAGAGAAATAACATCAATATAGCTATTCCAGTGTTCACATCTGAATCCCAACCAATATATTAAGGTGCCTTTTTAAAAATTATTTTTACATGGCATTAACCTAGGACATATTTACACATAACAGTTTTGAAATCACACACACCCCTAGGCTGCATGAAATATTTCTATACAGAGTAATTTTTCAAAGACAGGAAATCAGACCATCTCAGATATATACCTATAAATTTTAAGGAATACTCAATATCCCTGTCACTTCTGCCTCCCTTGTCTAATGACACTTTTTCTCATTTCCATCACATCTCCTTCCATATCAGGGTGAAGGAATGAAACTAAACACAGCTAACTTAACAGTAAATTGAGAAGGAAAGATTCTACACTGGACTGGGGAAAGCAATCATTCATTTTGCAGGCTTAGTGCCAATAGCACTACCTTGCAGCTCCAATTATCTGACATTTTAGTGATTACACTCAGTTAAGCAGGGATAATTGAAGCAATTTTCAACATCTTCACCAGACAAGCCAGAGGCATGACCTTATCTTAGATAACAGAAAATGAGATTCAAATGAGCTTTTTTTTTTTTTTTTTCCCTAAGAGTGATCAGGCTTAATTACAGGAGAAAATTAGCAAAGGCAGTGGTATCTCTTCCAACCTTCAAGTCTTCAGATGGTGTCTGGTGACTGACTGGGGGACATCTCTTAGCTAAACACAAATTTAGGGACTTCATACAATTGCCTTGGAGCTCTGTGGTTGTATAATGGATTTCAAATGAGGGAATTCTGGAACTTAAGGATGACTGTAAATCTCTGATTTTAATTGTTAGTTTTTGAACTTTTGGTCACTAGAGTATGTGCTACTTCGTATCATCAGCATGAGCTAAATGTCCATAAAAATGCTGAGGCTGCTTTCCTCAGACCACCTGCAGGGGAATGGGGGAATCGATGGGGTTTATCTGCCTGAACCCGAGATGCCCCAGGGTGAACTGCTGGCCCCATCAGCTGTTCCAGGACAGCTGAATGTGCTGTAGCTGCTGCTCTCCAGCTCTGAAAAACAGAGTATTTCATATGACTCCAGAAATCTATAGTCTGTCAAACAAATCAAGGGTCTAAATGGTGCTCAGAAAAACGTATGCCTTCCTGGCTCAAAAGATGGGCACGAAAACATCAGTGGTGTTCTTCACTTGCAATGGACACTGTCTTACTTCTGCTCAGCACAGGAGCTGTGAAGAGATCACTCCAGGACTGCTCAAGATTTTGGCCGTTGCCACAATAATCAGGCTTAGGAAATACGCTACACTGTGACTTTATCCCCTACCTCTGGCAAACCAGCGACTTGCACTTTTAGTTATATTTTGTATTGCTTTAGCCATTTGGCTATAGCTCACACACAGCACTTATTTGGTCTGGGCTTTTCCCCTTAAGTCCATAATATCACAAAGAAAGCCACTAGGATACAAAAGATTTTTTTTCTTGTTCTGTGAGAACAAGCCCTAGAAAAATGAACAATCCACAAAAATACTATTTTTACTTGTGTTACACGTTCCTACACATGCAGGAAAAAAGGTCTGTTAGTTGATTCCTCTTAGACTAATGCATCAGTTTATTATTTTCAGTGTGAAGCAAGGCGCAGCAGTTCACAAAATATGGCAAAGAATATACATATATTAATTTAGAAGTCGTTCAAAGAGTACCTGTAAAAAAGTTCAAAAGTTTGTTTGCAAGATTTTGGCCCTGAGAGGTTTAGTTTTCTGGGACTGAAGAAAAAAATTGTTAGTTGCTTACATCTATTTTCTCACTTTAAATCCAACCTTCAGCATTTTACTGGCGGCATTCGAAAACACTATTGTTTTGGTGGAAATGTCACATACCTAATCGTTCTATGGGGAGAAGCAATAGACTGCTTTAGTTAAAAAATATGCATGAAATAAAATTACGAAGGCTTAAATGAGGCCCAAAGGAATGCAATGTTGGGCATATAGTGTCAGATTGGCCTGTGTGGGTAGGATAGCTTGACTGTTTATGTCCTAACAGTTCACAAATCTGTTCCCACAGGCGGAGGCTGCACAGGCAGCTCAGCACATGGGAGGCAGTGGGTGCTCTCTCTGGAGCAAGGGGCAAGGGAAGAGGGTTTCCTCAACAGACAAGGAAACAAACCCAGATGAGGCCATAGTTATCCCTGGCAGACGTCAGGAGATTGGTGCCACTGTTCATAAATCCAAGAGGAAGTGTTCCCAGAGCTACAATTCAAGAACTCCTCTGCCAGATCCTTGTGGCTTCATCTTTCCTTTACACAGACTCAAGGTATTCAAACCAGTGGGTGGGAGCTGGGTGACAGACATCCTGTAGGCATCCCTCCCTCTAACCACCAAACGAGACCTCCATGGCCATGTGTCCCCACAGAAGCAGAGCAATTTTTTCAAGGAAAAGGCTGAAGGGACTAAATGTAAAACATCTTAGGTCATGTAGAGAAATTGGGAGAGCCCAAGCACGTGTAGGGAGTACATGTGAGAGTGGGGTGCCTCCAGTCCTTGCTGTGATGCCTGTGGCCTGATTTCCAGCTCTGATATATTGCATCACTACCCAGTGTGATGGCCCGCCTGGCTTTCCTCTTAGATCCAGATTCACACGTGTCTCCTTGTGTAAACAAGGAGAGATCTGGGAGTAATTCTCTATTTAATTTGGTATGGGCAACATGAGAATCTGGTTCTTAAGACTCCTCATCATGTGGAATTAAGGAAAAAACATGTGTCTCACAGCTTTTAAAGGCCAGCCATTTTAAATGTGGCAACCTTTTCATTTCTGCTCGTTTCTGTTTGTCAACACCTTCTCCACCTCTTCCTGCTGTATCAAACTGCAGGAGACAAAACATCCTTCTGGACCCATCCCAACTAGAGACCTCATTTAAATTTTCTCAAGTCTAGCCACAGAGGAAGGTGTTTCAGGAAAATAGCACAGGCAACTATTCTTAGTCTGTAAGCCTCTCCAGATTTTCTTTCTCTGAAATCTCAACAGGATTCCCGATTTACCTAAATTAACCTCCCCTATAGATTTCCCAAAATAGAACATCTCAAATACTCTTTGTCAATTGTTTCCACATAGAGATCAAACTGCAAACCAGAAAAGACTGAGACAAAGATATTTTTCATGGCCAGCATACAGTAAGACTCTCACAGAAAGAGATATTTGCTCATTTCTGAGACTGTCTTTTTAATGGCATTTATTTAGAAGCCCTTATTTACTGAGAAGCTTTGAGACCTTATTTAATTTATAGATCTTGCGTAGAACAATAGCAGTGGCTCAGGCTGTGAAATGCCACTTTGTTGCTTTTCCCCACTGCTGCCCAGAGCATGAATGCTCCTGATGGTGCCTATTTGGCTTGAGCATGGCAGACGCAGACCAGACAGGATGCTGAAGAAAGAAACTGGTGTCCTTCATTTCCAAGGCCTGGCTCATTACACAGGGTGATGAATTTGCCCTGTTTACAAATTCTGCAGCTACCATTTACAGCCATACCTGACATGAGCTTCAGGAGATGTGAGCAGAGCTAAAATGATCTTCCAGGCAGTTGATGTTTCAGGAAAAATATTGCACAGAAAGCTTAGAAGCCCAGATTATGCATACACAGTAAATGGCACGAGTGCAAATAGCATCCTGCTTGTAAAGCTCTTTTACACACTGGAGCCACTTGGACCAGCTAAAATATCAGGCAAAGACTGCTGCAAGGGAGGAGCAGGGTCAGATGTGAATATTGATCTCTGTCTGAGGCAGCACATTACCCAGTGTGGGACTGTGCAGCCTCTGCAATGGGTTCCAGTGCACAGCATGGACTATTTCTGCCAGAGCAGCTTCTCTGAAAGCCTCGTTTGCAGCTGGTGGGAGACAGAGATGTGGTGCAAGAAGGCAGCAGCCCAGATATTCACAGGTAAAACTGGAAACACTTCTGGCACTGATTAGGCACTTCATTATTTGCACGTCTGTAAGTACCTCTGTTGGAAATGAGTCAGTGACTCACCTGCTCTCATAACTGACTAGTTAGAGGTCACTAAAGCAAGATCACCTCGACTTCAGAAAGGCAGTTCTCTTTCCAGGGCTCAAGTCAATGCCATAGCTGAAAGCTGGGTAGGGCCAAACCACACAGGAGAATGCTGACTCTAGTGACTACTGTAATGGCTGGCCCTCTACAGAGAGCAGTGAGGATCTTCAGAGCTAACAGAGATAAGGCACAGCTCACTGGTATTCACAATACCTGGATTAAGAATCAAGCATGACCAAAACTTCATATCAGAGAATTAGCCTGGTGAAAGCCAAGAAAAGCTAGGTTGCTCATTGGCAGAGTTTGCTACCTCATGAGAAAGCATTTTTCATGCAGCTAGGGCAGCTTCACCTGCCTGGGTTTTGCCAAATGCCAGAGACAGCTGCCTGTGCTGGCCCCACACCACCCCACGATGCCACATCTGGAACTGCTCAGGGCTTCCAGGCAAGCACCATCCTCGGGTTCAGCTCCAGTGCAGCACGAGATCCACCTTCCTCAGGAAGGTGCGTGGGCAGGGGAATCCCCCCTGCCCTGACATCTCCCTCCTCCCCATCGCATCTGCAGGAAGCACGTGTGCTTTGCAGACCCTGAGGGAACATAACAAGAATTGCTTAGGAAATGTTGGCCGCTGCCCTTTCTGTCCGCATACCTTCATCAACTGGCACGCTATGCTTAAACCCTTGGGTCTGGACAAGCTGTATGCCTCACCATTGAACTCCTGTGATTTTCAGGTTGTGGGCTCAGATTCATTTCCAACTCTGAATTAAAATAATCTTATTTCCCTTACCTAATGCCATGCTTCTGGTATAGGGTTGCAAGGAGAAACAAGCTCCATCTACACCTTCCCTGACACCGGTGTATGTGTGCTACTGAGGAGTGATACAAAGACTTTGGATCATCAGTGCAGGTCTCCTCCATCCCAATGATCCCTCCTGCAGAGCAGTTCCTGGCTGTCTTGTGAGATCAGATTCTGCAGAATGTAAAGGCTGGATGTCCCATATGAACTATCCCGCTTTCCATTTTTGCTGCCTTTCTGCACTGACGTCCATCGCAGTTGTCCTGCAGAGCTTGACTAGACTACCCTTCTAAAGAATTACTACTGCTACTAAAGAAAGAGCATCTCAGAGAATACAGGTCAAGGTTTAAGCCACAGACAGACATTGCCTGTGGATTTCTCCTGTACTCAGGTGGAGGCGCAGAACTGGAATAGATTATACATATATCCAGACAGCAGCAGCTCCTACTCAGTTGGCCTCTGGTTTCTGGCACTACAGAGCTCAGCTGAGTTCAGCTGTGCTTTTCTCCCTCAGAGATGTACTGCCTGTTTTAACCACAACCCTGCAGAAATTTTATTTCCTTCCCTTGCACCTCACAAATGAAGTGTTTTTCTTTTGGTTGGTGGGGAGAAAATTCTGCTGTGTGAAGCCACATGGGACCCTTGGGTCTGCTCTTGACGTAGTGGCCAAATGCCGTTTACATTATTTTGCGTAACTATTTAAAGAGTTTTCCAGATAGATTCTTTCAGTAAGGTAAATAAAACAGGATATTTTGTGTTGCTAGCTATTGTCCTGTAATATTAGGGGTTTTTCTCAGTGTACCTGATCTTCTGTCTGCATTGGTCTACTCTCATACACCGAAGTTAGAGTTTGAGTCTACAGCTTCTCTCTTCCATAGAAAAGTCTGTTCCTCACCTGAGGATGTGTATGTCTAATGGTTTGCCTCTCTCCCAGCCTGGAATATCATACAGGTAATTTCTGCTGCCATTAGTGGTTTATCTTTCTGCTCCCCTTGGCCTTCAAAGTGACCCAACCTTCTGAAGTTAAGAGGCAGATGCCAGTCTCAGCGTATCTGTTCCCTTGTGATAGAGATACCTACAAATATAATCAATTCTGTAAGGGGTCACAGCAACCTCCTCTGAGAAGAGACAACTTCTTGCTGACAGGAACAGGCTCCGCTGTAGAAAGCCAACATTATCATCAGGGTCTGGGTCCCTGCCTGTGCCTGCCAGAGTCAGCACAAACACTGAACATCACTTGAAAATAAATCACAAGGATGGTTAAGCGTGTAGACTGCACATGCACCCACTTAATCTTCCCGTGGCTGATGGTGTTCACTCACATGAAGAACTGCTGGAGGCTCACAGGAGGTTCCATGGGAGTCTGAGACCACATGCTCTATGCTGATGGTCTAATATCCAACAGCAGACTTCATCAAAACAGATTTTCCTGCAACTTTTGCAGTTAGGTTTTCTAGATGAAGAAGCCTCACAGATAGCATATTTTGTAGATAAGGAAAGAAGAGTGGGAGACTGAGCTGCCATCATAGGAAATGCTTCCAGCTGGGCTCAAAGAAGTCATCTAGCCCACTCTTCTGTGCAAATGTAACTTCAAATATGTACTTTCTCACATATATTCCTCCTCTCTGGTAGCGATCCCCTCCTTTTTTCCCAATATTCTCTTCCAATTCTTCATTATCCTCACTGCTAGAAAACCACTGCTGCTGTCAAGTCGAATGTTTAGTTTCATTGTTTCCTGTCTGCTCAGATGTTTCTGGAGGAAAGATAATTTCTTTAGTTCATTTCTTTAGTAGGTACACTGCCATTATGTCTGTACCAGGAACATCACTCAACATGGTTATTCATATCTCACATGAACGGTGCAAGTTGCTGCATGTTATTATATAGCAAAATAACTAGATAAGCACTGACTATGACTTTTTTTATTGTTCAGATAAAAAATTAATTGGTTTTGCACTTCAGGCTTTCTCTGTGATTATTATTTGTTATTGAATAGAGAGTTTTTTTATTATTATTATTATTATTAGATCATCACCTGTACCAACTCTACTAGTTCTTCACCTGGAAACTAACAGCTTAATGGAAAAACACATTTCAGGGACTGTCTGGAAGAACCACAACTATGGGGAGCGTTCCTTTCATTCTACCTTCATTTCTCATAAGCTCTGAAAAGTCATAACAGGAAATAAATGTAAAGGCATCTCAGGAAGCCATTTAATCCATCCTTCTGCTCCAGGGCTGAATTTGAATGGAGAATTTATAAGAAATAATGGAAGGCAGCCTAGGGAATTACTTTCTTCCTGAGTCACCTAAATTTCCTTTTTCTAAAGGAGTCCAGTGCTTTGGTGTAGTTTACCTTACAAAAGCCATTTTTCTGTCCAAAAACGCTAAAATTATGCTCTTCCTTCTATTGAAAGAGTTCTTTGTTACTGCAAACCTCATTGTACAACTAATATTCTGTCAAGACTATGAGAACATGCAGGTCTTACATAGCAACATGTTAAACTGTGAGCGACACCACCATGTCGTTAGGAGACCAGAAATCTTTAGAAAATTTCATGTGAGGGGTCTCCAGCTCATGTTGCTGAATTGACATACCAAACACTTCTGTCAAATACAACTGATAGGAGTTATTATACACCTTCCCTGTATCAATGTATTGACCTAAAAAAAAAGGAAGAGGGTAGCTAGGCAGACATATGAATGTCTTCTGAAATAAATTAATAATAAAAGTCCCTGAAACCCAGTACCCAGCAGTAATCTGGAAAAAATGGAAAAGATAGAGTGAGGGCAAGAAGTATGATTAAGGATGTGATATGACCCTGTGTGAGGAAAGATGATGCACAGTAAAAAGCTTGACCTGTGAAAGAGATGATTTAGGGTGTCAGCCTTCATAGCCACAGTGAAACATCTTCTTTTGGATGTGTCAAAGTGACTCTCTACATCTCCTGATTATACTGACTGGATGTGCTGGGGTTGAGTGTGATCCAGGGAGGCACAGGTGTTTGAAGTGTGGTCACAGGACTCTCAGTCACATTCATATACAGAGTTGTACCTATAAACAGAGGTTCCTTAGGTTTCATTTCTATGAAATAGCCATGTGAAATAGTGAGAGTAACAAATCCCCTTACCTAAGAAAACCAAACTTATGCCTACAATAGATTTTGCAACCCAGGAGGGATTGGCTGATTGCCAGGAGGCTCAAAACACTCATCAGAGACTGAGAAAAAATTCATTCTGTTTCCAGCACTTGAGCACAGATTGTCCATGGCTGATTTCCTTGGGCCCTTCTGTGGCTCGTGGGGTCCCTGTCCCCAGCCACTTTCCACCAAAACTCTCACACGCAGGGCAGAGATAACACACCCACTCTGGGGTCCCACAAGGAGTTCAGTCTTTTTCCCTATCATTTCATGTCCCTATTTGAGATTTTAGAGGGAAAAAAGAAAAGATTCTGTGCTTCCAGCAGAATGAAAAGGGACAAGATATGGTACAAAGGTGTGAGACAGAAAACTTCTCTGTTGTTTGCAAGTGTACCAGTTAGTCTGGTAAAAAAGTGTGTCTCCTTATTAACCTTATCTCTCATCACACACAATTGAACTGTCATTATTACTCTACTGTAATTTATAACACCCTTTAAGATTTTTTAATCCGTCTGTTCCTGTAGGGATTATAAGGCAAGCAAACTGATTATCACCTTGCCAACACTTATCATCAGGTGGCTGTGGCTGTTTAGATTGCTGTTCAAAGACAACAAGAAGTACATTAACAGAGAACAAAAGGTATTGTTTAAAAAAACAACCGTTACCATTAAGCACTCATGATATAGATCAGATAAATCCAGTGATAATGTAGAGATCATGACCTCCGGGTCCCCCACCAGGCTCATGGCAATTTTATCTTATCATCACTGTATATCCTAATAAATCAGTTTGTGCCACAAAAACACATCCCGGTTAGCATTGCCTTTCCAAAGGCTGCTTTGCAGCGTTTGTTGCTTTAACTGCACATTCCAATCAAAATTGGTTTTAATTGGTTTAATTGGACATTCAGAGGTTGGGATTAGATTTTAAAGAACCCTAGGATGAAGTGGGTTCCTGCATATGAGTTTCACCAGCTGTGTTAACAAACAGGAGGCAAAACACATGGGTGGCAAAAACATAGAGGGCTCAAAGCACTGCAGTGCTTGGGCTATCAATTAGCACCTCAAAACCTACAAATGCTTTAATAAAGTGAACTTTCACATGTCCCTAAGAGCAGAAGGAGATCATGACTACTGTGACACACCAAGCTGTACAAGAGAAAATCTGTCTTGCAGAGTATAGATCTGTGTGTCCAATCTCTCTGGTTTTTGCAGGACATTCTGCCTTCATGACTATGGGCCCCAAACTCTGGCATTTGACACTGACTTGCCAGACACCGATCTTTGTTGGTTGCAGTGAACAGATTTCAGTCTTGACTTGGAGTTATTGACAGCATCCACTGAAGAGGCAAGTAAAGAGACACAGGGGAAACTTTCTAACTGGAGCTAAAGAAAGCTAAGTTCAGACAGAATTGCAGGGGTTTTTGGGAAAGAGAAAAAAATTTTTTATGTCCTCTTCTAACATTTCACATAATTTAGAGATGGTACTTGTTTTCTGTGTTAGTGGAAAATTTTTATGATGAAATATTAAGGAGTGCATTTGGGATTATCTGATCTTGCTGTAAGCAGTAGCAAAATAGAAACTACAATATTAAATTTAGGTATAAGGCTGTCAGAGACTAAACTTGAAGAGACCATGGAAGAGATAAGGAACAGGTCACCAAATCCATCTATTGCAGTTTAAGAATGAGTCCTCCACTCTACCCCATTCCTGGAATTAACAACCTGTTCCCGTGACAGAAAGGTATATTTGAATAAATTAAACAATTTTCACTGAAATGGCTGAGACCAGAGAAGACACTGGTTTTCCAGCTTTGCTTTGTTCATTAAGCAGTGCCTTAGAGGAGCAGCAGTAGTGGCAGAGAACCATAACATCTCAAATCATTTTCCTTGTATACATCTTCAGTGCCCTTCAGCAGAGCGAGGTTCAAGCAGCATCTATATGTATGGAGTATGAAACACTATGCAAAAAGCAGGATTGAATCCTCAACCCTTTCTAGAAATCAAGGCTGGCCTCTGAACCAGGTCAGATGTTTCTCTCACCAAGTCTGAAGGGTTGTAACAAGGAAATTTCCAACCTTGGCATCACATCTACTTTATGTATCACAGTTGTGTCAATGGGCCACTGACACATTAAGTAGTTTAGGTTGAAGGGATTGAAATCCATGGCTTTGTCTACAAGAAAGTACCCAAACCATCTGGCTAGGTGAGGTCCCCTATGCTTTTCAGTGGGATCTGTGCCCTGATGCAAACAAAAACACAGATCCTGGGGGCCTACAAAGAAAGAAGGGTCTTTCCCAGAGTGTTTGGATAAAATTCTCCACATTCAAATTCAATAGGGATGTCCTAGGTGAGTCTTAAGCATTGCCATGCATAAATGACCACCGAAATGTACATTCTTGGACTTGGCTTCTTAAGAACTTTTTCAGATCTAATCCTTCTGGCCTTTTTGCTTTCCCAAAAATTATCAAGAATCCCAGGGTTTCATACCGTAATTAAATTATCAACAAATATTAATTTATTTGCTTAAATCAAGTTCCTGTAATCTACAATGTGAGCAGAATATCAGCAAGAAAGAGCTTAGACTAAATAAATGTGAGGGCAATGAATGTCAGGGTTATTAAGAGAAGCAGATGGTTAGGAACTGAATTGACTTGAATGACTTATCTTAAACAAAAATGAAATAGAAATCTCTAGAGGACTGAGATTTTTAGGGAGTTTTGACATCTCATGTTCCCAGTCAGGCAGCTGGCAGCCCAGTGGGTGCTTTTCTTACAGTGTTTTGGTTTGTCTTCTTCCATCAGACCAGGAAAACCAGTACTTGTGGATCCTACAGAGAGGATGTTGATGCCTTCATGGATCCTTTGGCTGCACTGTTTCAAGCTTTCAGAGGAATTTATTTCAATTAGCTTATATGAGGGGATGGTTAGCTGACTCTTACTTTATCAGTGCATTTGGTCCCTCAGTAATCATGTAACACATCCACCCAGTGCTCGCGCCCAGCAGTAAAATCAGAAAACAGCTGTGTGCTGTGTCTGAAGACCCAGAATCTGAATACTCCTATGTCAGACATTTTTGTTACCCGCTTCTTTCTAGATTTGATGAAAAGTCTCATTTACTTCTGCATGTTACTGTGCCCAATACTGTGTCATCTTTGCTGTTTTCTTGCATTCAATACAACAGAAGACCTGACTTCTGGATAAATGAGGGCAAAATAGTGCTGTGAACAGGGAAAAAGGGAGGGGAATAATGGGAGAATGTCTTGGAATTGGATCCACAGAAGAGCTGCAGTCCTGGACTTAGAATAGTCAGTTTATTTTTGCTTCCTTCTTAGCACAATGTTTTTCTTTGGGTTTCTTTTGAATTCAGGGTCTAGATAAACTCATTTAGTGAACAGATGATATAGCTCAAGATATTACTCCACTCTTCCCCAGAGCTCGTTCAACCCTGAGAGCTCAGTTTGAACTTCTGCAGAAGGTGGTTTGGAGCTAAGCCATCAGATCCTCTGCTGAAGTAGCAGAGGACTCTCCTCAAGGCAGCAGCTTCTGACAGGAGAGCAGAGCTGAGCAGCAAAGGAGCTGCAATAGCCTGACCCACCACCACAGCTAATGGAAACTAATGGAAAATTTGTGTCCAAGTATTTTCTCTTACAATTCTTTTCTGCTTGATTGTTTGGAGGTAAGGAGACCCCTATTATTAGAGAGAACTCCCTGCAGAAATACACCTGGCCCTAATTTAATGCACTTGCCTACGTCAAGAGGCACTAAGAGCCCAGTGTGGATAAGCCCGGCTATAAATAGCCAGTCACACACCCAGTTTAAATTAGATATTTACTTGTACAACATCCCAGAATCCAACCAAATTCAGCTCAGTTGCACCCAAGTTGGAAGCATTCTGAAGGCAGGGCAGAAGTCAGGAGTATTCCCGGACACTGGTGTATCAACAGGAATCTGAGGACTGTATTTTAACAGAATAACACAAAGAGAAGCATTTGCAGATATTGTTCATATATTTAAAAGCTGGAAGCAAAGAGTTCCCATGTAACCTACTAATATTGCTAAGTTTGGGAATTTCCCTTCACAGATGATGGATACAGCCTTAGCTGACAGATTAAGCCTCAGAGCCCTAAACCAGAAATGCTGAGGCTGGAGGTATTCCTTCTGGGTGATGTGGAAGGGGTTGGCCCTACTGTTTGCAAAGGTTAGACACACATCCCTCCTGTTGCAGAGACATGAGCACAGGGCAGGTTGTGCCAGCCTCACCCGGGTGCAGGGACAGTCAGCAGGTCTGCAGGTGCTGAGGCACTGAAGGACTGTTCAGAGCCAGGTGATGCAATGTCACATTTTGGCATCCATTTTGTTAAAGCTCCTTCTTCGCTCATCAAAACAACATTGCCAGATACAGCATTGCATATCTGAGTCGCCAAAAATGCATATGAATGATTTACAGTGCTTTCATTGCAGTCTTGTAAGTAAATTCATGTGCATGATTAGCTTTCCTACAGATGGCTAAAGACCGGCTACCAGTCAGGGGACAAAAGCAAGATCAGCATCACTGAGACCAGTTTCCCTTGTACAATCAGTGTGTTTTATCTCCACACAGGAGGTACCAGTTCATCACCAGCCCCTCTGTGGGGGCTGCCAACAAAGAGGCTAATCAGTCCCAAATCATGCGGCTTCCTGAAGCAGACACATTACACTGAGGCTCAGACCACCAGCTCTCTTCTCACAAGCCACAAAATGTACATCAGAGGGGTATGATGTTCTATTCATAAGACAGAGGTGAAAGGCTCTATATCCTATTACACATCCCCTGGGCCAGCTAGTCTCCTTGTTTACATTTTTGTCAGAAAAAATCAAGGATGTTTTTACATTTGTGAATGGGAAGGCAGCAACAGGAGTGTATGTGAAGTGGTATTTCTTAGTCTCCCATCTGACTCAGTGTTGGATAGCAGCCAAGGAAGGAAGGCAATTGCCAACTCTCCAGCTGTGAGAATGGGGACATGCTAAACCAGGGATTTCTCTGGCACCTGATGGAAATTAGGGGAAATATCTGTGTTCCTGAAGCCACCTTCTAAGCTGATTGCTGCATCCTGATGACCATGCAGGTCTAGGCTACCACACATAGATCCAAAAGCACGTGCCTCCTGGTGGCTTCAATAAAGAGCATGTCTGTGGGGAGCTCTACAGCCTTGGGTCCTCCAAAGTGGTCCAGGTTTGGAGAACTTGACTCATCAAATTCCCTCCATGGCCTTTGGAAATATGCTTGTTTTTCACACTGTGGTGTGGGATCACTACATCCTTAGGTGCAAAAAGATGCCCAGACTCCTATTGCTACTGAAGTTCCAAATACTTAAAATAACCTGTGAATGATCCTTCTCAGAGTAATCAATATGAGTAACTCATAGAAAAACAGCATTAATGTTTCTATAATGCTGAGTTAAATACACCAAACAGTGTTCTCAGTCTTAGTGATTTACCCATCTGTGCTGCTCAGCCAGGAGACTAGTTTCTGGCAAGGTTTTGACCTGACTAATTAGCTTTTTCCAAGACGAGAAAAAATCAGAGGAGCTAGAACATGTCTGGGAGCACTGCTGACCAAGTCTGTGTGCAGATTTGTCTTTGCTGTGGGAGTCAGGAGAATCTCTTTGTCTGTCTTTTGCAAGCTCATCTGTAGGTTTGGAAGATAGAAAAGCACATGTGCACGCCATTGCACACCAGCTGGCCTGAATGCCCAAGGACAGTCCCAAGTACGTATCACTCAATGGGACAGCCACAACCTAAATATCTGACTTCAAAGACCAGTGCAGTGCTGTGATATTTGTTGCTGCTGCAGGAAGCTTCACAGCAGCATGCAGAGAAGCACATCTTCTCTCATGTGGTCAGAGATCATCTATTTCACACGCTGCATGCAGGTGTTCTTTCTTACAGACATTTGGGCCATCAGCTCCCCTCTTCTCTCACCTCTTTGTATGAGAAGCCAACATTTTGGTACAGGACATGATGGACCATGTGTCTTAGGCTGTGGGGTCCGAAGGAAAGAGGCCCTCAGACACTGTCCTGTGGACTGTACTTTTCTGTTCAATTGCCTTGTGGTGTAACCCCAGTCCATCTGTGAGAGTTATGAAAGAAAAGGTTCCTTGGGAATTGGTCAGAGGTGGGATGAACTGTTCTGGCAGGGCTGATTTGGACCTAAACACAGTGTAAGGTCTTTTATGCCTGTTGTCTGTCTGAAGGCTTTTAACCCTCTGAGTTCACCCATCCCACTACAGTAATTTCCTTGAAGGAACCAATTTAAAATATACTCCCTTCTTTGATCTGAAAAGCAGCTCCACTTATTTCAGTTCCACTCGCAATTTTCCACACCCCTGCCTCCTCTCACAGCTGTCCTGTTGCCTCTGCTTCATGCTCTGCCTCCTCCCTTTCTTTAGCTCTTTTGCCTCCTCATCTTTATTGCTGTCACTTGTCTTCCACCACCCTACAGAAATCTTCTCCAGCTCCTTCCTCCTCATGTATCAATAGCCAAAGCATTTTTTCTCTTTTGTTGTTGTAACTGCCTGTGGGCAACATCACAGCACAAGGACCTCATTCTGCTGAAGCATGTGGGAGTCTTACCACTGACTCCTGACCCTCCCACTAGAGCCAGATTTCTCCTGAAAAGTTTTGATGATTTCTTTACTTTTCTGCAAGCAAGAAAGGCATGCGTGCAAACCAGCTCCTCCATAGGACTCATCAAAAGCCAGCAGTAGCTGATGAGTGAAATGTAATTAAGATGTGATTATAGAATGAAACTTACAGTTTAGTCCATTTCCTCTAAATCTTTCTGAATTCTCAAGTTAACTTTGTTCATGTGTAAATAGTTTGATATTATGGATCCCAGACCACCTCAGCTGTTTCAGTTAGTTCATGTGAAGTTACAGGAAAGGTACTTGAAATAATGGCTGCGATCTGCTGCTTTGGCCCAAACCTAATCTGCACCAGATTGCCCAAGTTTCTGAACTTCACAGCATCATAAATCTGTGCAATTATAAACGTAGAGGCAAGAACTATGTAGGCTCAATGAAAACATTTGAATTAACATCATGTAATGATAAATATATTCTCATAAAAGCTAGAAGAGGTCTCTAGAGAGTAGCTCTTAAACAATGACCAGAAAAAAAAATATATACCCCATACAGCTAAAAGCTTTCGATGCTGTAACACGATGTTTTTGCCTTTTAAATTACATACATTGGATTATGACTGTGAAGTCTTAGGAAAATTGTGAGTGGAACTGTTTAGTGCAAAGTGTCCAAAGTCCACCTGAGAACAAATGAAGCCCTGAGGCTCCTTAAAAGGAGGACTGTAAGGTCTCTTTCTGTATATTGGCACTGGAGTTAAATCAACTGGGAAAAAAGCTGAGCTATTAAAATATCCTTTTGCTTATAGAAAACATTAATCTCACTGGTTCTTTAGCCACTGCTAGGTAAAGAACTTCATCTGCTCCAGTTTAAGTCGATGGCTGGGTCCTGATTGACTTAAATGGGGAAATGGCTGGGCCACAAATGCAGAACAGGAGGAAGCTGATTGAAAATGGCTTCATATTTCTGTCAGAGCAAAGGAAAATATCTGTAAACAATTTCCTTCTAAGGCCTTTCAGAACCAAATTCATTAATGGAAAGCAACCGGCAGAAAAGCAACAACCAACCCACTGAATGGAGAAAAATAAATAGAACATTTATATAACCATCTTCCAGGGCAGCCAGTGTCTTTCTCATACCTATATTTACTTTTTATTGCTATCTAAATGTGAATACATTGAACAAATGCAATTTTTTGCTTATTTCCATACCATCACCTTTTCTACCTTCTTTTCCAGCATCACTAAGGCTGCACAACATATAACAAGGCACTTAGTTATCTTCGACTGCTTTGACAATTATTTAATCTTATATTGTTCTGTTGTGTCTGTTAAAGAATTGAGGCACAATGAGTGTATGACCATAAATATTAATTGCAAACACATTCTGTTTATCCTGCAATGTGTAAATGAAGAAAAGATAGTGCTTAAAAGGAAAGCAGTCGTTTCTTCTGTAAAAAAAAATAAAAATCTTAATGTTCTTATCTTTCCTGTTCTTATCTGGTACAGAGCACTTTCAATCCATCAAGACAGTACTCTTCTTGTCTAATTGAACTGCTGAGAGATAAGAGGTTTTAGGGCTTCCTGACCATTGTTTGAACCTTTTTCTTCCTTGCTCAAAGAGGAAAGTCTTGAAAGTCTCTAAAGCTCCAACTGTAACTAATTAGGGAATCTGAGGAATATTCAGTTCAATGCAGAGGTTAACGAAAAGGAAAACTTTAAACCATTACAGAGATGACCTTAATGGGAGATTCAGATTTGAATTAAAGCTGAAGTAAGCTAGTCACTAGAGATTCAAGCTTCTTTTCTTCTTACTTGGAAAAGTTCAAAAGCCCACTGTTAAGCATGTAAAGAAAAAAACCTCCAAACCTTAAAAGGGTTGCCCATTTGTTATCTATTTTTATCTGAGTATTGAGCCATTTTAATGGAGATGAGCAAATGCCTGGGCGATTAGCTGAGTTAGCTGTGTAGACTTATAGCTTGGACCAAAATGGGAAAAGATTCTGAGTGCAAAGGAAAAATTAATTCTGTTTTTTAAACAACTGTAACTAGCTCTTAGAATTCAAATTAAATGCCTCTTATAGCATAATATGACATTCCAGAAAGAGAACATTGCATTTGCTTACTTCATTCCTTTCTGTTATAATATTATTTGGTTATGTGAGAAGCAATTTTAAGCAAAATCATGCTTGGCAAAGACCAAGAGACAGTGAAAAACAGATTCCAGATAGTTGCATGGTTTTGTTTTAGCGCAACTGACTTCAGTTCCTTGTAGTATTGACTCAATAGACTAGCATTTAATTAGGGAACCTTTTAAAATTATCACTTCTCCCTGGATTTAATGGCAAATTAAAGAGGGAACACTTCTCAGAATTTAGTTTCCTGCTTTTAAAATTAATTTTTTTCTTGTCCTGTAGAATTTAAAAATGTCATCAGGCTTTTACTGTCTGCAGTTTGTTATGAACCACATAAAACTCATTAAATGTGGCATTTTTCATCATGTCGTGTATATTAGTGAAATCATTACAAATGTGTTTCAATAAATCACCAGATCAACTGCCATAGAAAAGCCAACAGGAGAGTTAAAAATAACTCTTCTTTCATGGTTTCCCACAGTAATGTGACTGTCTCAAACTCTAGGCAATTTATTTATAGTCCTTTTTTAATAGTAGCTACTTAGTTGAATTTCCGCCTTCATATTTGGGTTGTTTCATCTAGACATGAGTATCAGTCCCAGCCTGATTGTTTGGACTCAACTCTAATTTCTCCCAGATTGTCCATGGAGAGTGTACATTACAGAACTTAGTAGCTAAAAAGAAACACACACCAAAAACTGTAGCCCAATAACCTGCAGTGAGGCAGGATCAAGCACTCTTAATCCTCCTCAGTAGAGGGTCATCTGCCTGTTCTTGAAAACATTCAGTGAAAGGTTTTTCACACATAACTTGCCAGCCAGTGTTTCAGAGGCCTTATATAGGTAAAGGTTTTTTTCTTTTGCAGTGTAAAGCCTTTGGTTATGAACAGACTTATTCTCTCCCCTACTGAACATGGGACACAATGGCTTCCTGTCCTCCATGTAGCAATATTAACATACAAGAACCGCGCCACGTTCTCCTCAATCTTCTTTTTTTAGGTACCCAGTTCCCTCAGACTTTCCATATATGTGCTTTTCATCCCTTATCACTGAGGCACCAGGCTTGACCTTCAGCAGCTTAGCTACACTATCTGAACCTTGCTATGACACTCTTAACACTCCTCAAACACTTCCCTGATGAAGAAATGCTGAGGGATGTGGGTTGCTCAGCCTGGAGAAGAGAGGGCTCTGGAGAGACCTCATTGCAAACTTTCCATATATGAAGGGGGCTTATATGAAAGGCAGAGAGAATAATTTATCAAGGCCTGTTGTGACAGGAACAAGGGTAATGGATTTAAACTGAAAGGGGGTAGGTTTCAGTTGGGCATGAAGAAATTCTTTGCTGTGAGGTTGGTGAGGCACTGGAAGAGGTTGTTCAGGGAAGTTGTGGATGCCCTGTCATTGGAAGTGTTCTAGACCAGGCTGCATGGGGCTTTGAGCAACCTGGTTTAGTGCAAGATGTCCCTACCTATGGCAGGGTAGGGGTGCACTAGATGACCTTTGAAGGTCTCTTCCAACTCAAACCATCCTGTGATTCTAATGAAAACTAGGTAACAAACAGAAAGAAATAGTTAGGACAAGAATGATGTTGGTTCGCAAGCAAAGGACATTTTATATTCTTATTTTATTTTATCTCTATCAAAATCTGGAAATAAACTTTGCTGTACTGCTTTCACTGCCAGTTACTCCAGCCCTGCCTTTGTGGGTTTGATCCTCACCTCAAATTGGTCCTATCATACTTGTTCTTGGAGAATTTCCACCCATCTGTTTTGAGTCACCTAAGCAATTTGACAGACTCTGTATTCCCCCAAAGACCACTGAGCTGTCACTGTCAGAACTGATGGGGTCCGCTTGTGCTGATGAGCCATGGTTCAAAGCCACTGGTGCATCCATCCCACAGGGACTGCAGAAGTTCAGCTTACTGCAGTATTGGTCACTTATTTATGTGCTGCTCCCTTTTACCTGTACCAGGAGGAGTATGCAGGACCTTCTTTCTTCTACAGCAGGGGAAACACTCCATAGCCTCAATTTTGCTGATACAGTATAAAGCATACAAGCTGATGCTGAATATTTTAAGGATTAGGAAAGGAGGACCTTATTGCAATAAGTGTACAAGGCATCTAGACCTTTAGAAAATGTTTAGAGAAACATTTTGACTGCAAGAGCTGATCATAGGCACCAAAGGACTTCTTTAGTTGGAAAAAGATTGAGACATAAAAGGAAAGCAACTTGGTTTTACTAAGTGCATTTAAGCTGTCCTTTTAATAATAAAAAACAGTTGTCTTCAAGATGGGATAACTTTTAAATATAAAAAAATAACACACCACAGGGAGCTGAAAGGAAAAACAAATTTAATTATGTATTCAAGACCATCCAAACCACCCACCCACATAATAAGTGTTTGCTGGCTACACAGACACTCTGGTTGCCATGGCTCAGCCAATGGTCTTTGTCTGAAAAGTAAACACCTTTGTTAAAAAATAAAAATATTACATGAAGTGAATAATCAAACTGTTATGGCAACATCCTGCTCCCTCTGAAATCAGCGGGCTACTTTCAGCAGGATGGGTGTTAAATTTTTGCTTGTCTGATTAACAAAAGCCGGGGTAGCTGCAGGGAGGATGTCAGAGCTGTGCGGAACTGACAGCCAGGCGTGCTGATGAAGAGCAGCCACGGCTGATGAAGGGGCTGAGGGAGGAAGAGCAGAGGTTAAGTCAGAGGTGGCAGGACTACCAGGGGTGGGTTGTCAGAGCCACTGTATTCCTCTTGGTGAATTAAATGTTGAATTTAGTTGTAGAGACAGTCAACATCCAGTGCCTGGGAGTTTTCACTGGCATTACTTGAATTTTTTGTATAGATGTAGCTCTTAAGAGCCAATTGTCATTTTATCAATGGGCTTGAAAGCAAATTGCCTCCAGTGCATTGTGGCAGATGCACATGGCAAAGCAGCCGTAAATCACTTCAGCTTGAACAAAATGCTGATTAATATTCAGTCTGTGTGTCATCATACGTGGCTGAGCCTGCTGGTACTTCAAAATTAGACACTGAGAGGCTTAAGATTTCAATGAGCAGAAGAATAAATCTAACAGGGCTGTGAACAAAAAGCCTTTCCAAATACCCCAAAATGAGGGGTCTCACCCTTCTGCAGTCAGCAAAGTTCGCAACTGATATGGGAGAGCTTTGCTAAGTGAGAAAAGATGGGTCAATGCTGCAAGAGAGAGGAAATATTGCCTTCTTATCTATAGATATGTTTTATCTGCGAAGGTATATATTTTGGTAGCATGTTTTTAATAGCTGAAAATTAGAACTGATGGCAACTGGTACCAGTTTGGTCCTCAAAGGTGGATGCTTTGTTATGGTACATACAGACTAAAGCCTTTTGGAGCTGGCAGTCGAAAGGACCAATGCCAAGGGCCATTATCTGCAACAATTTCTGAGAGGATGCTGATTTCAATTTGTCATAGACATTCCTTCGTAGTTGATATATTCCTGTAGACAAGAAAATATCAAAAGTGACAAAAACCATCTTGGAAACTGCCATTTATAGAGCTATGATTTGCAAAAGCAGGAAACACAAGAGTGCTGGGATTTGGGGAGTGTGAGATTTCGGAGGTTTGTGAGGATGCTGCACCAGATGAAAGGCATAAGTAACAACAATAACAACAACAACAGTAAAAATCTTGCAATGGCAGGCATTCAAAAGCCTTCATGCTGAGAGAAAGAGACATCAAGTCCATTTGAAAAGTAGTGAAGGGAGATGGATGCCAGCAAAAATAATTACATTGTAGAGACAGACAAATTTTTGGAAATGAACTGACAGGCTACTGGAGGAATCATCCATTTTAACTTGCCATGGCAACAGGGTCCAAAATAAATGTCGATGCAAACAAAATGAATAAATTAAAAATAAAAAGCTCTTTACAAACCTAATTGCTTGGGAAGAGTCAGGGAAAGGGAAGGCATGTACCAGAAACAGCACCCTTGCAACCCTGCATTCCTAAAGATGCAGGGGGCAAACTCCAGATTGACACAGCACTGCCACACTGAAAATGCATGGTAATTCGTTAGGATGTAGTCATTTTAGTGAGAAAAAAAACACCTAGAAACTAAGGTGAACTGGTAGCTCTGTATGCCTGTCTTGAGTAATCATTCAAATGACCTCTTCAGAAGAACCTAGAAGAATTAAGAGTGTTGAAAAATACCTTGAAATAAGTGAAAATGAAAATGAAAGCCATTAGGCACTGCAGCACAGCTTTGCAAACTAGACAATGCGAAGCTGGTATGGCAATGACTGGGCTAAGAGAAAAACTGCACAGTGAACATGTCCATGATGGTCAAATGTCTTCCAGAAGACCAAGCCAAGTCAAACGGAGGGATATGCCTTCTTTTTTTTTTTTTTTTCTTTTCCATTCAGGCACATGTGCTTTGCTTTCAGCAGTTTAAAGTTTCCATGTTCCCACAGCTCCTGGTTAAAAGTAAGGAGCTGAAGAGTGAGGAGCACTTTCAAGGAAAGACCTTTTTGCCTTTGCCTGAATGAATCTGCCGAGGTCTTGGGAGCACTGCTCAGGCCCTCTCCTACAGGAAGCCCCTGTTCTACTGACCTCCAGAGAGCTCAGTTTACGTTACCAAAGGAATTTGTTCAATTTAGTTCCTTATTTGAAAGATTTCAATTAATTGCCAAAATTCTTCTGAGGTTTATTCGTGGTTTGTTTTACCAGGAAACCAGAGTTTAATCTACAGACATATATTTTTATGCCCTAAAATCAGAGATTTGTTTGTTTGAGAGAGAGAGGGACATTTCATATGAAAGATCTAAACAAATATCTAAAGAGCCTGCTGTCATGGTCCATACACAATTAGACAAAAATTCCCTGAGGGAAAAGGGAACATCAGTCTGACCCTGTTAAATTCAACTTTTGCATTCATTCAGTATATGCAATGAAGATGTGAGTATCTTGGTCAAAAGTGAATTAAAGAGCTTTGAAACAGCTGGGCTCATCTGGCATTTCACCAGGAATTCAATCTTGTATAGAACCAGGAAAGCAATGGTAAATATTTTTGTTTTATTTTTTTAAATCCTTGTAAATACGGTTATATGATTTTCTGGGAAAACAAACCCAACACAAACAAAAGGCCATACAACAGACTACAATAAAGATTTCTGGTTCTATATTGAGATATTAAAATCAATTGATATTAATATTAATTGCAAACATAGCTCCTGGATATTCTTCTAAAATCTTTGTGAACCCGGAGAGGAATTTTTATGCCTTGATAGCAAAATATCCTTTTATTTTTTTCCTGTAAGTCATAAGTGAGCCCGTGTAGGAAAAAATGCCATCTCACGACACAGCACTGGAGACCTGATTGGGTTGTTTAATCCAGAGACTCTTTTTGCAGTAATTTTCCATATGATTTTTCCTTCTGGGAACATCTGGTAATAACTGTATGCTTTTCAAACCAGGAAACCATAAATGAAGAAGGCACTTGGCCAGACTGTTATATATTATGATAAGTAATAGTCAGAATGTGCCTCACGTTCACATAAATACGATGTATGAGGGATGTTGACACAAAGCATCAGATTTGTTCTCTGTGTATCTAAAATGTGCCCTCGCAAATGAATGCAGAACCGTAAGTTTTCGAAGACAAAAAGACTTCTTAAACATTCTAGTTTCTCTCCATGCCAATACAAGATTGCTTTTTGATATACTGTCACATGTGGGTCGTTGGTTTTTGCCTCCCTCCTTTTGTCGTACTTCACATGTATGTTAAATATTTAATTAGCAGCAAGAAGCCTGTGAAACACAGCACTGTGGTACTGGAATGCAGCAGAAGCAACTCTGAATTTCCCAACTGAAAGGAGCCCAGCTGGTCAGTCCCTCCTGTCCTCTTCCTCCCCCTTTCAAATCGACCAGAAGATTCAGCCTTCACATGCCAAGATTTTTGTCTGTGAGCACACACAGGTTTCCAAGTAAAGCAGTGCCAAGCAGAGGCCACTGCAATTAATACAATTAACAGAAATCCAGCCGAATGCTGACTCCCAGCCTGACTCAAAGCCAATCTGTCCTTTCGGGAAAGGTCACCCCCAGCTCCAGATGCAGCCGAGGAGTCCACGTGCTCCTGGGGTTTGCCCTGTCACAGGCAGCGTGGCTCACATTTCTGGATGCTGTGTGTGTCATGAGCAGGCTCACGCTGGGAAATTGCACAGAGCAATCAATATCTTCCAGGCGCCTGACCAGAGCTCTTCTAGCAACTCTGGTGGCAACGCCAGGAATGATCCTGTGTGTGAATGGGGAGTTTGGTCTTGCCGGGAAGCAGGAACCACCATGGGAATTACAAGGAGGGGCAGCATATCTCAACAGGAAAGTCATCCAGGAAGTCTAATTTCCAAGAACCAGCTGGTAAACAGTTTAGAGCACCCTGTTCACATCTGTAACACTCAGCAATTAATGAGGCACTCATGTACCTATAAAATAACCAATTCAGTCCTGTTTATTTATATCAATGATTGAGCACTTTGTCACTGGCTTTGAAGAGGGAAAACTAGGCTGAGCCCCAGATACAAAATTAGGGAGGGTTGGCACTGTAAGATGGCCTATCTCTCCTGTTTAACAAGCAGTGGTTATGGTCTTAATTTAATGTCAAAGGTGTTTGGAGTGGCCATTAGCAGGTAATTAATAGGCTGAAATACCCTAATCTATGAGATTGCTCAGGATTATACTGTAAAGTTAGTTTAGAGCTGCCAAAATATTTGTCAGACAAGCAATACAGAACCTCAGAAACCTTCCCCATCTGTTCTCCCGAGCCACCAGCCACGTGCACAGGGGTGAGCACCGCTCCCACCCAAAGCACAGCCCTGCATTGGGAAACCCTGTTCAGACTGTGAAATGAAGTTTGCTGTTCCGCGGTGACCCGAAACTCTTGCAGAGACAGGCAACCTTCGGCGGGGTCCACGTAAGAAGAATACAGCTGCTCTTTTCTAACAGGGGGAAGAAGGAGGCTTTTATGGCTGTCCCTGAAGAGAGCCCTCTTACAATGCTTCGCAGTGTCTAAACAGACCTACGTGCTCTGATCCCACTTGGCAATAATGAGGGACTTGTATTCCTCCGGCTTCGGGGACCAGCTCGCCCGCCGGGCTACAGATGCCGGCTCCGGTTACAGCGGCGGCGCGTTAAAAACCTGTGACATTTAAGCGGGGATGAAAATTAAAATTGTCTTTAGCCATTGTCCGTATATTTACCCTTTGCTTTGCTCTGTTTCCATAGCAATGAAAAAAAAAGGATCACATGCGTCCCTCTCGGAGGGGGCGGGCGGGGGAGGGACGAGCCGCCGTTCTGCGGGCAACCGCGCCCCGCCGTGGCTCCGCACAGAGCGCGGCCCCGCGCCCCGCACGCCGCACCCCGTTCCCCCCACACCCCCGCACACCGCTCCCTCTGCTCTCTCCGCACCTCCGCACACTTCTCCCTTCTCTCCCCCTGCGCACCACTCCCTTCTGTCTCCCCGCACCCCCGCACATCGCTCCCTTCGCCCCCTCCGCATCCCCGTACACGTCACCCCCACCCCGAGAGCGGCTCCCCGTCATGCCGAACTGAGTCCACCGGGTACTGACGATGCACTTTGAGTAAAGGGGTCAAAGAAATTTGCTCCGAGCACTGCCAGACAGCGAGGGGGTTTGTGTTGCACCCTCAAATCACAGAATCATGGAATGGTTTGGGTTGGAAGGGACCTTCAAAGGTCATCTAGTTCCAATTTCCCTGCCATGGGCAAAGACACCTTCCACTAGACCAGCCTGCTCGTATCTCTGTTCCGCCTGACCATGAACACTTCCAGGGATGGGACATCCACAACTTCTCTGGCAACCTGTTGCACTGTGTCATCACCCTCTGAGTCAAGAATTTCTTCATATTATCTATTCTAAACTTACCCTCTTACAGTTTAAAATCATTAACTTTTGCCTATCACCACATGCCCTTGGTACTTGGTATCAGTGCTGTATGATCTCCCTGGAGCCTTGTTCCAACCCTCTGACCATGTTTGTAGTCCTCCTCTGCACTCACTCCAACAGGTCCTTGTATTCCTTATGTTGGGAGTCCCAGAGCTGCATGTAGTACCCCAGTAGGGTCTCATGAGAGAGGACCAGTGGAGTAGAAATCCCCTCCCTCAGCCTGCTGGCCACAATGCTTTTGATGCAGCCCAGCACACAGTTGGCTTTCTGAGCTTCCAAGAGCACATTGCCAGGTCATGTTGAGCTTCATCCACCAGCACTCCCAAGTCCTTCTCCTCAGGGCTGCTCTCCATCTGTTCTCTGCCCAGCCTGTGTTTGTACTTGGGATTGCCCTTACCCAGGTGCAGCACCTTCACTTGGCCTTGTTGAACTTCATGGGTTCCCACAGGCCCGCCTCTCAAGGGTTTCTATATTTCCCAGGGGGGTTTCTGTGAGATTTAACAATTTTGTACCCGGTGATTATTTACTGTTATTTTTCATCTGTGGCTGTTTTGCTTGTTAGTAAACTGTTATTTTTTTCACTTCTATCTACTTGTATTTAATTTCTCCTTATTGGTGGAAAGGGATTGGTTAAAACGGTAAGAGGAGGTGACTCATTCCATAGTGTCTACCTCTTAAATTGTCTTAAATGAAGATGCTCCAGTGGGCAAAATTAAAGAAAAGCTGTTGCCTGACTGTTAGTTCTGTCATAAGCCTTTGCCCTGAATATTTGATGAATCTCAGCGAATTTCTACCTGTCTGAGGACAAACACAGCAGTTAGTCAAGACCAACAGAGCACAGCAGCTGCTCCTTCTTTATCCATCTACGTCTCATCAGATATTTTATTGTTGCATCATAAAGGATTATATGTGGTTCCTATGGCTTAGAAGTTAAACTTAATAGAGAAGTTAGAGAAAAGACTGCGAAACAAAGAAAAAACCTCCCCTCAATATAGGAATTGCAATTTTCAGAACTTTTTAGCATTAGTCATTTTCAAATTACTAATCAGGCTAATTTTACAACTTTGTTATTATAAATTCTTAGCAAAATTTAGTTGGAAGAGACCTCAGGAGATGATCTAGGCCAGTACCAGTTAGCTCCAAAGCAGAGCTAACTTCCAGACTGTCACATTGTCCAGGACCTGATATCCAGGACACCTCTACAAACTCCAAGGTTGGGACTCTTAGGGCACCTGCTCCAGTGATGAGCCAGGCTCTTGTTGAAAAACTTTCCCATTATATCCAATTTGAATTTCCCTCTTGCAATTTGTGACTGTTGTCCCTCATCCTTTTACTTGCCCCATCTTTGCAAATCTCCTTTATGTCGGGAAAAGGAGCTCCTGGCATGCAATGCCTGGCATACAGAACAGCAACAAGCATGGGCTGTCTTCCCACTCCCTCAGTCCATGCTTTTACACCAGATATTAGATGGACGTAGAAAGGAGAAAAACCAATTCCAGGTGTACCTCAGATGTGCCATTTCAAAACCTATAGCATAAAAATTAATGAAGAAATAATGGTTTCTCCTAAATAAAAATGCTCCTTATGTTGATGGTCATTGCAAAGGAGTTGAGTGCTTTTATAGAAGAGAATTAAAACAGAGCTTTTCTGAAGATATGAAAGAGATTTAGCATAAGAATCAGAAAGCAAACTTTCCTAACCTAGAATTGTCTTTTCCTTTAGACATATTCAGATAGCGGACAGCAATTACTTGCCTCTGCTCACTTTTAAAAGTTGGTTTGGATACCAGAATTGATAGACAACTGCCCTGATTGTGGCTGGGATAGAGTTATTTTTGTTCCTAGTAACTGGTACAGTGCTGTATTTTGGATTTGGGGTGAGAATAATGTTGTTAACACACTGGTTTTAGTTATTGCTGAGCAGTTCTTAGTGTCAAAGACTTTTCTGCTCCTTACCCACCTCAACAGCATGGAGTCTGGGGGTGCACAAGCAGCTGTGAGGGCACACAGCTGACCCCATCTGATCCAAGGAATATTCCATGGCATACAGTCTCATGCAGAACAATAGAACTGTGGGGAGTTGCCTGGGGGGTGGTGACAGTCTCAGAGATGGGCTGGGCATCAGTCAGTGAGTGGTAAGCAAATTGCCCTGGGCGTCACTTGTTTTGCCTATTCTTCTATCATTATTATTATTATTATTATTATTATTGTTATCCCTTCCTTTTCTGTCGTACTAAACTGTCTTTATCTCAGCCCATAAGTTTTGCCTTTTTTCCAGTTCTCTACCCCATCCTACTGGGAGAAGATAGTAAACAGCTCTGGGGTGTTCAGCTGCTTGCTAGGTTAAACCGCAACAACAAAGAATCTGTAGTCATCAAATAATTTTTCTTGGAGCATTAATTCAGCCTGCAGTGAACTCTGTGCTGTCAGAGCTAGAGTGCAGCTGCTTTCACAGCTGGCTTCTTCAAGGCTAATATGGGGATCTTTATAGTTTGCAACTTGTAGTATCCAATTTATGAAACATTCAATAAATCAAGCGCATTGGTGGGAAGAAACAACCTTTGTATCTAATAGAAAAAGCTTATAGAGACAGAAATTATAAATAATTCATTGTTTGGAATCAGTAGAGAGTAATCTAGGTTTGGAGTATGTTAAAGAAATTTTTTGTTCTAGAAGATACTCTGCTACAAACATAAAAGTACTCTTCAAGAGCATTGTTCTCTGGTTTCAGATGCATTTCAAAGAAACATCTTGCCAGCACTTATTTTAGTGGAGGGATATAGTGTAAAGGTAGGAGGAACAGGGTATTTTCACTATTCTTTTCCAAGTGGGGATCTAATAGAGGTATCTTTGATAGTTGTGAATAGATCCAGAGCCCTTTACTAGCCAGAAGGCTTGTACAACTTGGAAGTGCCAGCAGTCATTTATTTTGTCTGTATTTAAACAATAAGAAGATATTCAAATTGCACAGAAAGCCTTTGACCTCCCTTTGAATAAATCAGTGGGTTTTTTTTTCAAACAGCAAGAAATTTTGCTGCAGGACATGATAAAGAAGGGAATGAAGTTTATCAAGGCTAAAAATAAGTTTTATTAGTTGATCACGTGTCTTTTTCCGAGGATTGAGAAAAAAAAACACTTGACATTCACAGCGCTGTGATTTATATGGTCATATATGAATGCAGACATCCTGAGGACCACACACATTTTTGCCAGCTCATGATCCCATTTTTGCTTCTGCAGTCTCATCTGATGCATGTGCTGGCATCTCACATCAAGCTTATTGACTTGCTGTGCATGTGCTTTCAGGAAAATTGTTCTGGTGAGGGCATTACAGATCTATATTTAGGTCTTCTAGACAGGGCTGAGGAGAAACTCTTGAATTTCATAAAACATAACTCTACATCCAAAGCTTGAAGATTGAAGGAAAAAGCAATACCATTTCAGAAAAAAAACAATGCAGGACAAAGGCAGTGATTGTCTCCCTGTACTCGGCACTGGTGAGGCTGCCCTTTGAATCCCATTGTCCAGTTCTGGGTCCCTCACTAGAAGAAGGACATCGAGGGGCTGAGGCGAGTTCAGAGAACGGCAACAAAACTGGTGAAGGGTCTGGAGCACAAGTCCTACAAGGAGTGGCTGAAGGAGCTGGGGGTGTTTGTCCTGGAGAAAAAGAGGCCCAGGAGAGACTTTATCCCTCTCTACAACTCCCTGAAAGGAGGCTGTAGCCAGGTGGGGGTCCATCTCTTCTGCCAGGTAACAAGGGACAAGACAAGAGAAAATGGTTTCAAGTTGTGCCAGGGGAGGTTTAGATCAGATATTGGGAATAATGTCTTCGCTGTTATGGGACTAGACATTGGGACAGGCTGCCCAGGGCAGTGGCGGAGTCAACATCCCTGGAGCTGCTTAAAAGACACGTAGGTGTGGCACTAGTGGACATGGTTTAGTGGTGGACTTGGCAGTGCTGGGTTAGGAGTTGGAATGAATGGTCTTAAAGGTCTTTTGAACCCTGAACAATTCTATGAGTCTATATTTTGAAGACAGTCAGTAAGTCTTAGTTTTGGGACAGGATAACGCCTACAACCGTCATGCGTACTCTGTGACAATTTATATCGGGAAAAAAAGACAGATATACTCACACACACCAAGGTAATTCAAAAAGTCTTTTGGCTCTCATGTTCAGAAGAAGGGAGAAGAACCCCAGCATTTTCTGCCACTTTTCCAGTCAGAAAATATCTAGTCAAGCTATTTTTGATCCGTGCAAGACTGCACTGCCCATGACTGGGGCTAAACCTACCTCTGTTTAGACGCTGCTGGCAATCACAGGCCGGGGCACTGTGAGAACAGGCTGCCAGGAGTATTTAAGTGTGACGGCTGACAGCTGCACTGAAGGCCTCACAACTGAAAACAACATTGACCTTGACAAGATCAGCTTGTACCCTGGAGGCAGGCAAAGTAAACGTCTTGTGAGAGAAGAACAATGGAAAGAGGAAGAAGATAACCGCAAAAGGAAGATGTTGGCTGATATTTAGCAAGACTGTGCATATGCAGCTATTAGCCGATAAACTAATCATTAGCAACTTACTAGCCAATGAGCAGCTAACACAGTAAGGAAAGAGCAATATAAAAGAAACATTGTAAGAATGAACTGTTGCTATCGCCGCAATACCTGTGCCTTGTCTGTCTCAACACATAGCGACACTTAAGAGTAGAATTCTCCAGAGAAAAGATGTTTCCTCAGTGAACAAAGCAGAAAGAGACCAAGACACAGAAGCTGGACACCACGTCCAGCATTGTAGCCCATATAAACACTCTGCCGGACATAGAGCCAGATGCACTTTGATAATGTCACCTGCCTGTCTGTGTGCCTCTGGACCAGAGCATCCATTTCTGAAGAGGGCCTCAAGTTTTTTTTTTTTTTGACATTTTTGTTCTTTAGGCCACCTGCCATTTGTCTGAGGCTGAAAGACTCCTCTGCCTTGTCTGTATATGTGATGCAAACAGATGAATCCCAAAGGAGAGTAGAGTGACCTTTGCACTTTGGCAGCTTGGCAGAAGTGAAGCAGAGCTCTTCAGATCCTTGTCTGGAGTCTGGAGGAACCCTAGGGTGTTGACAAGGTTCACAGGGGTTTCCTTTCTGGTTCTGCTTTCTGCAAAAAGAAAGTGCTGGTGATCAAATTTTAAAAAATTGTGACACTCCCCATTTGCTGGCAACATGCAATAGACAGATTAATAACTCACATGTCATGTCATGTTAACCAGTCCACAGCTGGTTAGGAAATTGGAGGGAAATTGCAGTAAATTCACTGTAGTTTTATTCCATATGGGGTTCTTTTCTCCTTGGGTATCAAATATATACATACACTTCTGAAAAACTCCTGTTTCTTTAAGCTCATGGTCATTCCTGCAGATTCAGGGCCATGTTTTTAAAACTGAAGACCAAACTGTCAGAAACGTATCAGTAGAGTTAACAAAAGTTGCTCTAAAAGCTCGCTATTCACACCCTATTTATTCTGTCATGGAGCATAATAAGTGCACTAACTTATACATGGAATAATTTTGGAAGAAGTTGTGAGGGACTTGATTCAAGGGACATAGTCATGATTTTCGTGGAGAGTTGATCACATCCCTTCCTCAAATGTTCGATTAAATGGTCAATGAAAAAAACTAAAGCAGAGGGTTTAGTACAGTTCTCGGCTATCAGGAAGTGGTCTGTGTAACAAAAAGAGTTGAAGGGAAGATAGAACAGAACTCCGATTATTCCTTAATTGGAAGAAGTCATGACTGAATCCAAGATGCTCCTGTATAGGTCCTCAAATATTTGTGGAAACTCTGGCAGAAGTCAGTCATACAAATAGGAGAATGTGGTTAATCATCTTTGAAGCTCTTGGAGATAAGGTCTCCTGAAACTGATCTTCCTCCAATCCTGATCCTCACATTAGAGACCCCTATGTCAAGTAGCCTTGAAATAACATATAAAGCTGAACTGTATGGCCACTTATTTATGAATTACCAGCAGAGTGATGGATGGTGATGGAGAACGTGCTCACATTAGCAGGAATGTAAGTTAGGATTATCTTCTGTATTTGCAGCTTCTCTCTAATTCCTGTGTGAACCAACAGGATATTTATTCAATATATTGAGGTGTGGCTACTGTACCATGCACTAGAGAAACATTTATCTACAAGCTCCAGTTTTTCCTTCTGTTAGTCTTCTGCACTAGAGGAGGATGGGAGGCTCTGAGTGTATATGAGCAAAATCTGTGGTAGGTAAGAATCCAAGAGCACAGGAGGAGACAACACAGGAGTAGAAGCTGCAATGAAGAATTACCACATGAAGCCTCAAACTGTACTGAGTTTAGCTGGCATCCAGGCCACATGGACACAGACAGCTCAGAGAAGCCCTTCAGCTCCCCCAGAAATTACCGTGAGCAGATCTTGTCAACAGCTTAATAGGAAAAGCTGCCTGGAGTGGAAATTCCCTTTACACTTGTTGGGAAGTCTGACAGAACAGAGATAAGGTGTTTTTACCATGTGGCAGCAGCTGGGCCAAGGCTGGACAAAAGTGAGGTTCCTGTTTCTGCAACACAGAGATCTTTGGGACACTTTGGAGGACACTTCCTGTAATATCAATGAAAATCAATACAACTTTTCTTATTAAAAAACCAGAAATCTCCTTTGAGCTCTAGGAAGCCAAAAGTAGCTGTAACAATCAGGGTCACAAAAATAAGATCCTTTCTTTTTCCTGTTGCCAAGCAGTTATGGGCTTTGTCTCACCATCACCCATCTCTTTGTCCTGCTCCACCTGAATTCATGTCAAAAAAAGAACCAAGAATACCTATTTGGTGAGAACTTAATATGCAGAAAAGAGGTCAAAGGGACTTGGATTTGTGCATTTCTAATCCAATTTCTGTTAAGCCACACAATGGATTTGCACTTCAGTTGCAGCTGTGGGCCAAGTGATGACAGATGCTGTACAAATGGATTGAAAAGGACAATCCCTAACCAGCGCCACCACTACCCTTCCCAAAGTAAGACTGAATAAAGGGCAAGAGGGAACATCTGTGTACAAGCAAATTGCGAAGACAGCAAGACCACCACTCTGCTGAATGTGACATGGCCACCTTCTCAGATCTGTGCAACTACATTCAAGATTTCAGGAGTTTGCTGATTTGGGGTTGTAGGAGGGCTGCCTGATTTGCAAGAGATGAGATTGAGCCCAAGCTGTCTGCAATTTTTAAATTCAAGCTAATCAAACATAGTATGGGGATTTTTTGGAAGCAGGAGCAATATTAAGTAATTTTAGAAATTTAGATGTCAACAGCTTTGCTGGCAATTCTTTTCTCCTTATTTTGGAGAACAAGAGAATTGATGGAAACATCACAGCACAAAATTATGAGAGAGAGAAAATTGTAACCTTAGAGGTGGGCAGTGAAAAATGTTTATTTTCACTTATGCAGTGAATAGATAGAAGTAAAAATGTCCTGTGAGAGGAGCGATGAAGTGATGTGCTAGAAAGCCCAGACTCTCTTTTGTCTAGCCCTGGGTGGTAGAAAAGTGATTTGCAAAGGTACAAACCATTGGTTTATTCTAGACAAATGGTTTATTCTGTGTTTATTCTAGCTGTCTAGATAGACAGCTGGTTTACTCTTAAGGAACAGCTGTTCCATATAAAATGTTATGAATTATGTCCTCTGGAAAAGGATGGCAACCTCTGGAAAAGGCAGGCAAGTGGCATCGGGAGACCTCTGGGGTTGTGGCAGGGAGGCTACTGGGGTACCACATGGAACAAAAGAGGGTAGATAGTGAAGGGAAGGGAAATGAGAGAGTGTGGGGAACACAGGGGCAGGTTAGCAGGGGTCTGTGAAGCTTGCAAATTTCACAACAAAAGGTGGGAGAGACGTGAACCCAAATTTTGATAAACTGAACACAGTAATAATTCACCCCACTGACAGGAGCTGGGACCTTTAGTTTGTGCTTCTGGGACTGTTTGGAAATTTCTCACAGTGTTTCAGAATACAACAGATATCAGATCACAAAACTGTATATAACAGATCCAGTTGAAGCTTGAGGGAAAAGAAACAGGCTCTTCAGAGAAATAAGAACAAAATCTAAACCATTACAGTAGTCTGAAAGTATTTGGAACAAATGAACCACTGGACCAGAGCTGAGGTATTAAAATGTGCATGGTAAATACATTCAAAATACAGTATGTTGGTGCTGCCTTCTATCAAGCATATCTAATATCTGGCGTATCTTTAAGACACTACACAGCTATGACAGAGAATTGCTCTGATGAGCAGCTGAAAAATTGAGAGCTCCAGCATGGGGTGCTGTTACAGCAACATAGCAGAGAGGACTGGTGTAACTTAACACTGACCGTTTTACACCTTCTTACACTGACGAATCCAACATAAGATACCACAAAGTGTCAAAAGATTGTTTGGCAAGTTGGCTTCAAGATGAAGAAAACAGCTTGGTTTGACTGAAGCTTGTCAAATATTTCAGCAGTCCTTTTCAGAGAACGTTGGGACCGTGTTTTCTGTTTGTCACTTGTCAGTGAATAGTAACATATGGAGAGCTAAGGCGAGATCAGTTTTGACACACTAATTTCTACTTTTAAGATAATGTTATTGGCTTACCTCTGGTGGTGGTTTGGAGAGAAGCAATGAAGCAGCAATGAGGCAATACCATAAACCCCCTAATTTTCTTATTAGGAGAAAAATGACTAGACCACATGAAAAAACATACTCAGTTTCTATCTCTTTTAAGCTCCCATTTGTCTCACTAACAGAAAGGCCATAAGATGGTCCCTACTGGCCATGTATCTTCATTACACAACCAGCAAGCTGTTCGACATGTGGACTTTGTTACCTGAGGACAGATTTTCACCTCCAGAGGCTGTGAGCAATTCCCAGTGAAGCCAACAGGCCCAGATTTCATCTCAACATATATCCGCCTATCTATCTTCCTCCAGCCATTAGAGAGAAACAGATGAGTCTGATTGGTCTGAAAATGTACCACTGCCTGCTCTTAGCACTACTTCTTTCTCTTCAGGATGAGTGACTGTCCTGGAAGGAGTTATTTACTGACTATAGAATGGACAGTGATCACCTTTGGTGAGAAGCCGAACTTTTAAACAGATTGAAAAAAGTGATGTGATTTCTAAGACTCATTAAATCTTCTGGGTGTGAAATGGCCTGGAGATGTCTTGTAACAAGCTTGAGTGAGAATTGCCTAGCTTTTGACCACAGAGATTTGAAACTGGTAGAATGGATCTATTGCACAGACAAACAGCAACAAGACCAAACAGTACTGGAAAATCCCACGTTGTATTGCATAAAATGTTCCCTCTACATGGTTGTGTTGCTAATGGCTGTGTGCACATATCTTGAATGGTTCTGGCTCAGTGTGGGATAGCCGATCTCATGCAGGAAGAAGGATGTGTATATAGCATACTGAGAAGTCGTTTTAGTTCAGTCTTCCAAGGGAACAAGTTTTGTGTGATCAGACTCTGTGTGTGTCTGTCCTCACAGCTAATTTTTTGAATTACTAGCCAGTTTGAAGAAAGCATGGCAGCAGAGTATTAGTTCAAAGAAAATATACAGGTTGGAAGGGTAATTCTAGGTGCAGAAAGACTTCAGCAGCACTTCAGCCCTTGTTAGTTATCGGCAGATCCAGACAGAGAGCACATATTTTGTAGCACACATGAACAGCTCAATTGTGAGAAAAAAAACTGTAAAATATTTCCACTTCACTGGAGGAACAGAATAATCCAGCCATGGAACCAGTTGCATGTATGTTGACTAACTGGAGAGGAATTTAGGGCTCAGTATGAAAATACTCGTGTCTTGAATCTTGAAGGCATAGATAGCTCTTTAATACATTGACATTTACATTGGGAGTACAGAAGAAAAGGCTGTCACTGGACTTGTGAAGAGGAAGCTATGGTTGGAAGCTATGGTTGATAGCTGCCAAATGTTATGCAGATCCTGCAGCCCACATCCGACATGATGCACACACGTGCTTGCCTGCACAGAGTGACTTCTCACAACTCTACTGCAGAACCAACCAGGGGATGATAGGAGTGGTTATTTGAGATAAAGCACTTCTACCATCGGGCCTGAAAATTCAGCTGGGGTTTGGAAGTCAGTGTGTACCTTTATTATCCCAAGTTCCTCCTGATGTACCAATTCCAGCAGTGAAAAATAAAAGATGGTTGGAGACAAATTCTAACTTCTGCAAGTCTTTCTTTGCTTTCTTGTCTTTTGATCCGATCCCAAGAAACTTTCTGTCCTTGCAGAGAGCCAAGTCAGAGAAGTATTTGGCCTTGCATGTGCAACTCACTTGACAATTCTTTGAACAACAAATGAGCCAAACCCACAATTTTCTTTTCTATAGTGTTGTAAAGAGAGTTCTGAGGAGTTCACTCATGACCACTGATTTCATAAGCAGAGCTGAGGAAATGCACATGCAGAGGAATACACATTTTACATGGCAGGGTAACATTTCAAGCCACATTTTCCTTTAAACTCACACCCTCCACTGTGTCCACAAAGAACTTCAGGAATCTGCAGAAAGCAATGCGGAACAGGAAAATTACAGTTTTCCCTACTTTACAGCAACAAAGGGAAAACTCATTATTAACTTTGCCTTATTTCTTATTTTATGCCTAAGACTAAACTGTCCATCTTGGCCAACACTCAGAAAATTACAAAATATCCAGGAGTGGATTGTCTGTTGTAAACTCCTCAGCAGTGTAGAAATCACTTATCATCTGTTTTTGTCTAACAACTTTTAATAGAAGTAAGAACAACAATAAAATAAAAATCTCAGGTTTTAGTTTGATCTCTCTTGCATCATAACATTCCCTCAGAGACACCTTAGCATTTTAGGTCAATTGAACAGGAGAGTGTGAAGAAATGAGAGAGGTAAGTCAAGGTCTGCTGCTTCAGACAAATTCACTGCATCAGTATCCAGTTTGACTGAGGCAGTGGGGACAAATCCAGCCTAAGAATGTTTAAATTAGGTCCCACATTTAAGATACTCCTTTTTTATAATGATGATGATGATGATGATGATGATGATGATGATGATGACGACGATGATGTGTGGAAGCAAAATTCCACTTTCCCAACAGTACCTTCTCTCTTTTTGTTTTATTTTTCTTTTAAAGAGGGGTAGAACCTACTGCTGCTCTGTTGTTTGTTGTTTGGTTGGTTAGTTTGGGGTTTTATTTGTTGTTGTTTTACAAGTCAATGCCACAAACACAACATCTGTTTCAGTTTCTCTAGGCCAGCAATCTGCACCCGCCCACGTGTGCTACTGGTGCCAGACATTTATCACTGCTGCCTGGGACTGACTCAGGCTTTTAGTCCAACAGGTTGGAGAGGTCTGGGCTGAGATGCAGCTCACCTCACTCTCCCTGCCAGCCTTGCTCAGACTTTTCTACTCCTTTGGTGAACACACAGTGTCAAGATGGTCTTACAGGAAACGAACGGCCGGTATGTCACAGGCTGGAGATTGCTGCTTTATAGGAAGCTGACCTACTTATCTACTTTTAACTTCTGCAAGTAAGGGATTTTGTTGTATCCAAAGTCTTCCTCTATATTCTTTCACTTTGTGGCCTATCATGTTTACAGAAATCAAATAGGTACAGAAGCTGTCTATAAAAAGACACACAGGCTTCAACATTGAATGTAACTCTTTTGGTGCCCTTTTGGTTTGGAGTCTTAACCAGAAAATTACATATTTTCATTCACGCATTCCCTCAGTTTTTTTCTATGATTTCATCATTGTTAAACATTTTTGCAAAGGACTAAGACACTATTTTGCAGAAATACTATTGTGATTTTTTTGGTCAGGTTTTCTGAGTTGCTCTGAGATTCTGCTATTATATCAGATGAATTGTCTCTAGATTCAACTCTTTAATATTTAAATATTTCAATTCTAGTGAGTTTGTCAGCCATGAAAGTCATAAAAAAAGCAAAATCAGGAAAACAACAGGCATTTCTACCACTATAGTCAGAAAAATTGTTTCTAATACTGTGGTTCTAGCTATCTACTTCAAGATAACTGTCCTCTCCACAGTCCTTTTTCTTTTGTAGAAAATTGTTTTGAAATTAAAGACACTTACTTCACAATAGAGAAATTATTTAAGACATGAACCACTTGTCAACCCTGTAGACATTTTTATTCAAAACAATGTTGTAGAAACAAAATTGTACAATGCTCTGAATGGTTTCCTTCACTGTTTTTGCTGTTATTTAGGTAATGACATTTAACAGGTGACACAAATGACCAGAAACTTCTACCTTTGGTGGAATGTTATCTGGTATATACACAAATTTTCCTTTGGAGGCAAGGATTGCAACATGTTCCCAGCATTTTTAAGTATTTAGTGAGACCAGCAACAAAGGGTGTGATTCCTTCCTAAAGCATCACCTTCCCGAAACAGGAGATTAAACTCGAATTCCAGCATTCATTTAAAAAAAGAATTAAACAAATTTGCGTATCTAGATATTACAGTCACAGAGGAAAGCAGAAAAACGTGGCTCAAGACAAGAAGCCAGACAAGCACAACTGCTTGCTAATTAGTTCTTTTGTGTTGGCAATGCTTTGGAGAATAAACTCGTAATTTTTAAGTAGCTGGGGCTGACAATACTGGTTTGGGGATACAATACAAGTACAGCAAGTGTAAGGACTGTCTGCACCATCATGTTCTGGTTATGTTCATAGCAGCATAGGCAAAGGAAGGGGAAAGTATCTCAGTGCTGAGAGTTTTTGCATCATAGACAGAAACGTAGTTTGGGTGTGAATAATTGCAGTTGGAGGCACGAGCAGCCAGGGTAATAACCCAGAGCCCTGCTGGGTTAAACTAGGGACATGCAGAAGCCATCTGCTGTGCAGATGGGAGCAAGGATGGGCCCATGCCCTGAACTTCCACAAATTTAAGACTATCTCTGGCCATTGAATAACAGATGAAAGAATGTGCCTGTAGGTCTGAAACACTCCGCTTCCATAACCCATGATAAATCTTATATATAAAGCACAGGTAAGTAATGCTTCCAAAGACACCTGTCTCCCAAAATAATAAGAGGGAGAGAGAGCAATCCATCACAAGGTCATATGCCCATTAGCCCAAAGATCTGGACTTCTAGCTCCAATTTACATCAGTAGAGAATCCAAGATGCCATTCCCAAGCCTTCTGTACGGATTCTGGAGCAAGCAGCAAATTTCTCCAACTCTGCAGACTTGAGTTTCCCGGTCTGAAATAAAGACTGTGATAGTGATATAACTTTTTTTGAGCCTCTTCTTTGAAAGAAAGGTGCTAAACACATCCATAAGAAAATCTAAATAACAGGGAAAACACTGATGAGAGAGCATGGCTCAAAACAAGGCAGAAAAGTTACAAATGAGGATAATGCAGTAGGGAAATCTACAGCTGTGAGAGGGAGTGGGGTGTGTGAAGAGAAGATAGCTTTTATTTGAAACACATGTGTGCCGCTTAATCACGGCTGGAACCTGGGATCGGGCGAGACTGTAGTGGAGAGAGGGTGGCAGACACAGGGAAATTATTTTTTATTTCAAACAGATGTATTAACAATGGCCTTATACTGATGAAACTCAATAAAGAAGAGATTTAAAAAGGGGTATACCGTGATGGGAATTTATAGCTGGGAGGCAGAAGGGAAAATGATAATTTGCAATAGACGTGTGTAATCACTGTGTGCTCTCGGTGCCGGAGGAGGGTGGGACTGCAGCTGTCAGAGCAAGTGAAAGGAAAAGCCTGGCTGCTGTTACAGCAGAAAATGGGAAGAAGGGATAGGCTGGTCCAGTAGGAAGGGAGGAGGAAACATGTGGTAGAGGATGTACATATATATTTATAAATGACTCCTCACAAAGCTAAAATTCTTACTTTAATTCGCCGCATTAAGAAATGTTCTGCTCAGTCCTGTAACTGTTTTCTCTCTAATTATGGGGTGTCTTATGCCTTAGCATTTATAGATTGAGGCCTGAACCTGATCCTTGTGTTTGCATAAATTCAGGATCTTTGTCACTCAATGTGAAGTTAGAATTTCGCTTCCTCTTCACTTTTTTTTTTTGCTTCCTTGTTTTTTTTTTTTTAGCACTGTGTTAGAAACTTATGTTCCTAATTTGATTTAAGGTGAAAGCTGTTATCAATTTTGCCTCCCTGGGGAATCTCCAATTACAAGCAGCAAGAGATTTTACTTAAACACATATTACCATCAGCAAATGAAAACCAAGTTCAGTACAGGCAAGACCCAAATAATATAACAATGATGGCAGTAGAAAATTGGTGAAAACCACAGTTGCATAGGTAACACGTTCAAAACTAAATAAATATCTACACCTAATTTAAATTTTAACATTGAGAATGCCAGCAGACAAAATGAAAGTGAAAAAATCATCCCCAGGTTCAGAGGGTACCCAGAAGTAAGTGTCCAGATGAGTGCAAGGAGTCTCAGCTTTCATGACAGTCAGCGAAGAGCTCATCAACAATGTCCCTGCAGACTAGGGTGGGATGCCATGCCATCTGTTGGTGTCTAAGTTAGGATGAAAGTAATCCCACCATATCCCCTTGACCACATTAATTTTGCTTTCTCACAAAGCTGTATTTTGTAAGACAGGAAGGCATAAAACCTTAACATTTTTAGGCACCCAGGGTCTCAGATACACAGTCAAGTTTCAGTAACAAAGAGCACATGCTCAGCGACCGTGGCTTGATGTATATGATGACTTGCTAGACCTAGAAAAGTCATTGCATCCCCAACTCTGATAAAAAAAGCTGAATTTTCAAAAACTTTCAGATAGGCCACAGCCGTAGGCCTGCACAAAAATAAAACCATGATCCAATTAATTCTGCTTTATTCTCATCTGGGGTGAAAAGTGCGTTTTTCCTATCACTTGCCACTGACTCAATAAACAGAAGGAACTAGAGGTGCATGATGCTGGGCTGCCCTGGAACAGGAAATAGCTGCCCTGACCCTCCAGGGTGCAGACTCTCACTTTGGGGGCCCTCTGTTCTGCTCCATGCTCTAAAGAAAGATCTCTGAAGGCTTTTTTAAAGGCTTTTTAAAAGACAAACCTTTCCCCCCATGATTTTGGATGTCAGAGAGAAAGTACAGCTTATAAAAAGAAATTAGTTTGAGTATTTTCCTGTCTTTTTAAATAGTGCTGCCAGCTTGCAGCAGAAGGCAAAGCAGAAAACCATGGGAAAGCAAACCGAAATTACATTTGAGAAAAGCTGTTTGCTATCAGCTTCTGCTGGTTTCAATCCACTGCATGACTAGAACAAGGCCATTTTATGCTCTAGGTTTTCCTTTCAAAATCCAGACACAAGGGAAGTGCTTGTCAAAAATTATTAACATCTTAAACAGGGTTTACTATAGACAAAGAAATTAAGATATATTCAAAAATGCCCATATACATTATAGAAGTTGGTAAAATGTGCTTTTTCCAGTGCTTTTTTAGGACAGGAGGGAGAAGTGTGTATTGCATGTTTCTCTTGGGACAGATTCACCATCAGTGATTTGAACCGAAAGAAATCTCCTTCACTTCTGCAATCTATAATGAAGGAAAACTGAGCTGTAAGTTAAAGATGAAGGTAAAAGCCTGACCCCAATGAAATTAATGGGAATTCTGCCATTGATTTCAAAGTGGCCAGAGTTTCAACCAAGATATAAACTTTATTTTGTTCTGCCTCGTTCTGGGAATTACAGGGAGCAGTTCTATGTAGGAAATTAATGATTTTTTTTTTTCTGATGCTCTGCCCAAACTGAAAAACTAATAATAAAAAATCTTCAGTCAACCAAAACCCATTGTTTATTTTGCTAAACCAACAGAAACTCAGAATACATTTTTTGTTAGCAGAGGTATTTCTTCGGACACAAAATGTATTGTTTGTGCAACTCAAATCTCTCAGTCTTCTGTCTTCATTTATTATCCGAAACAGTTTTTCAAGCAAAACCAAATAAATGTCTTTGTATAAAGATGTCAAAACAAATTGTTTAGGATTTTCTAAATCTTTTATCACCCAATGCTTTTGTCCAAAACCACTCATTAATGTCAAAAGAGATTCTTTTGAGTTCTTCAGGAACTTCACGTTTTTTTGAATAAACCCCTTTTCTGGGAACAAACAAAAATAAAACAAAACAACACAAATCTCTTCAAGATTCCAACATGGTCAGGACTGCAAAGAGAATTTAAATCAACTTTGAAAGAATGATCATATTAAAGCTATTTACCTGATAATTAATTGCAAATAATATTTTCAATATTAAAAGTTAGCATTTATTTTTGTATGAGTCACAAATAGAGAGTGGATGAAAATTTGATGCAAACAACAGAATCAAGCACATGTGAGATCCTGGTGCCTCTAGTTCTGAAAATGAACTTACTTCTAATTGCGTCAAAAACTTCCACAAAAAATCTCCCACTTCATTCAGTTATGGACTTGCGGGAGCAATGTCACAGTAGCACATGGACATGCACTGGGTCATAGCATCACCACATAACACAACTGCAGATATGTGAACTGGCATGATTTCACAGTTTGGGACTGACAGGAATTTTTTGACCTTTTTTCTTTTTTTGGGGGGTTGTATGTCGGTATAATGTAAGTTCAAGCAGTTCAGACATTACACAGCTCTAGTAGAAATGGAAAGTCCTAACCACAGATTAAATCATCTGTATTGTATTATGAATAGTCAGCTCTGTTGAGAAAGGACATTTGACTTTGCAATGTGGTAGATATTAGCAAACACTTAAGAGAAACCACAAAACTTCATGTATTTGCCTGGAGTAAGCCTGCAACATCTGCTTGAACCCTTCTGGGTCTACACTGTTAAGAACATAAGTCAGCTTGTTGGTCATTCCTCTGAACTTGAAGCCAGATGAGCAAATCCAAGCCATTTCATGGTACAATCACTCTAATCATTTCAGCATGGTTACTAGGTTTTTTTGCAGAGGACATGAGCTTCAGAAAAATATTAGGCAGCATTTGCAACACTTCCCTCCCTTACAAAGATTAGGTTGTGTGAGTTGCAGAGCTCTGAGGAAAAAGCCCTTCTTATCTGTCTGTCTGGTTTATTATTCGTTTATTAGGTCACATTCCCAGGCCTCACAGTTCAGTTTCATGTATTTAGCACCACTGACTTTCTCCTTCATGACCCGAAATTGCCCATTTTGCATTGTCACTCAAAGGACTTGCTATTTTACATACATATGAATTACGATTTATAAGGATGCTTTCTTACTGTATAATATTTTCATAACTCCTCTGAGTGTACAAATATCTCTTCTGGGTGGAACTGGATTTGTTCAGCCAGCAAGGTCAGCTCTGACAGGTGAATGAGAAATGTTTTCCTCGGCTTTGGTGTTTGTTGGATGCTGTTTCTAAAGTCACATATCAGACACAGAAGCCAGAGACTACCACCCATAGTAACTGTGAACGTAGAGGCAGCCATAACCATATGGCCATATTTATACAGAATTACTGATATCCATGTCAGCCTGCAAAATTTTAAAGACAGGCTCCAGTTCTACATACCTCACAATCCAAAAAGGACACGGGGTGGTAAGGGATGATCATAGCCAATGGTGTATGGCAGGAATGAGAGAGACATTTACAGGAGAGAAAAAGCAAATTTGTTTGATATGGTTTCTGCTGTCTTTTTAGCTGTTGTTCAAATCTCCCCCTTTATTCTGCTTGTTTGTTTTGGAACATTTATGTTTCTTCCTCACACAGGTATAAATTAATGGTAATGGGGACAAAATTTGTTGTCCACTAAAGACAAAAAAAAGTTCTTTGAGTACAGAATGATAAGTTTTTCCAGTTCTGTGTCATTTTGGAAATAATATTTTCCATGTGTCTGCACACAACTTTCTGATTTGAAGTAAGGTAGGCAAAGTGATGTTATGTTTCTTGAAACCTGAGTATTGCTGTATTAAAGATATATTCTTGGGGTAAATTTTAAAATCTGATCCAAATCTTTATATGGGAATTTGGTCAAGGCTTCTACAGGCACCGAAGTCAAATTAGAATTTGATGTGTGAAAAAAAAGAAAAATCTTTCTGTATGAAGTAAAAATTCCTAACCCTCCTTAAGTTTTCCTCTGGTACAGGAAAATTGAGAAAATTGAAAAAATTAAAAATACCTTTATTTTTCCCAAAAAGGAAAAACTGGGAGAGGAAAAAGGAAGAAAAAAAATTGAAAACTCCAATATGTTTTAAACATTCTCTTGTAACTAAAAGAATTAAGTTAATTTATGTTTCAAAAATGCTTTTCCTCACAATGACCACTTTTGGAGCTCTGCAAGCAAGTGGGTGTCTCATACAAACAATAGCAATGACTGGATATGAATGAAGTTGAATAAAAATTCTCTCTTCAATATTCATCAAAATCAAAAGGAGTTCTTACAAAAGGTTGGATATCTAAAGTAAGAAATCTTATATTTTCCAATTATCCTTTGTCAAAAGGAGGCAGCCAGGACCATTTCTTTCAATGTTTTCCAGAAAAAAAATAGTTTGGACCCAAGTTTAAACAAAAGGATTTTGCTGAAAAGAAATTGATAGAAGCTGTGGATAAATGAATATAAATTTGAGTTAAAACAAAAGAGATCTGGCAAAGAATTATATCATTATACTACTGCAATTAGTGACAAAAGTTGAAAATCTCAACAAGTACAAACTAATTATCAGTATGGTCAAAAGGGAAGGTACAGAAAGACAGCAAAGATCCAAATGCTGGCAGTGTCCACTTGTGCTGTAAAGAAACTGCAGCAGAACCATGTGCTGAAAATGGGGTGCCGAGTGACATCCTGCCAAGCACAAACCTTCAAGAGAATTTGCACATTGTAGAGATTAAACTGGAGTGCACTGGTGGCTGCAGCTGCCCTGGGGATGCCCTGAGGGCAGCACAGGAGAAAAGCCCTCGGGAGGTGAGGCAGTGCAGGCTGTCCTTCAGTGCCCACATCGATGGAGATCTCCTGCCAGGCTGTGCGTGACTGTGCCTGAGAGGTGGCCAGGATGGATCCCCTCCTCCTTTGGGCATTCACGAAATGTCAGGAATGGAGAGAATTTTGAATTAAACTGTCAATCCTGTTGGTTTTGCAAGAGTCTTGCATGATTTTTCCAAAGGAACATCTGAAGAACAGAACACAAATACACACACATTCTGGTCAGTTTTGAGTTCAGTTAGATGTTTCCTTTTTTCACATCTCAATGCCCTATTTCTGCCAACTGAGGGAGCATATTTCAGCTATTACAATTGTTCCTTGACCCTTCACAACTACAGGAGGAGAAGAGGAGGCCATTTGATCCCCACATCATTCCCTGCAGAAGGTAATTCACCTGGAGCATGCGGCAAGGTCTATTCCACATCCTTTTGATAGGAGACCTACACTGTTAACTTGTCTTTCTTCTGCACAGGAAAAACATACAAAAATACAAGTGCAGTGAATTAAATGAGCAGCTGTTCACTCTCCAGTTGTGAAGGCGCCTCCCAGTTTATTGCTCATTGTTTCTGGACCACTTTTATCTGTTCTTATCACCCCTTCGACACCACAAGGGAATCATTGCAGACAGCGTCCACAGCCCGTACTTTCCATATTTCTCTCACAGGTTCAAATAAAGCCAACTCCTAATAGCTTACACAGAAACCTAATACATATTCCTCTGGTGAAATGATCCTTATGTGCAGGTACTAGAGCTGGAGGTCTAAAAAAGAAAGAAATGAAAACTCCCCCCAGGAGGCAATGCAGAACCAGTGCTTGATGATAAAACAGGGTGGATGAGCAGTGTCAAAATTAGCGACTGGATCTGCTCATTGACTGCAGATAGCCGCAGTACGATGTGATGCCGTGCTTGCGCGAGCGGCCCACAGCACAGCAGGCTGTGAGGGAACACTGTGCACGAGCGTTGCGTGCTGCAGGAGTCAGTCACAGGCCATCTAAGCATCACGCAATTGCTCTAAAATTAATGGCCCCCCTGGTCTCCTACGGGCTCCCCCACTTTGGTTGCCAGCTCCCACCTCACTCAAGAGCTGTTCCTTTAGCTCCAGGAGAGGTTTTAAGGGTACAGTCCCCTTCCAGTTCAACGTGATTATCTCAGCAGGTCTCAGTTTAATTTGGCAGATCTGTTCTTTTTCAACTAAAATAAGAAAGTTAACCATCGAGGAACCACTTTTCACAAAGCAGGCTATTCACTTAGAAAAAGACTGGAAATAGAGTTTACATGCATGAGGATCAGGCACCACCTTCAGCATAGGTCTCTCTCAAATATGGGACAAAATTTTGTAAGCACTCGGAGTCAATATAAGACGTTAGGGAAGTCTTTTATGCATGATCAATTCTTCTTTTTGTTATTTTTCTTTTTAAAAAAGCCAATAAAAATCAATCACTCAAACAACCAAACAAAAACCAAAAAAAAACAAAACCAAAACCACAATTTTGCTCTTCTTCCTCTCCTTCAGAATGAAGTTTCCAGTGCCTGGTCACCAGTCACATGAGGCTTCCTACCTATGAGGCCAGGAATACAAATCCCCAGTTAAGGTTTTTACCATTGACACATTAATTAATCTGCAAATGCTCTTTTGTAGAGTTGGCATTGCCTGTTACAAGAAATGTGCCTTTAGACACAACAAGTTTTCTTCCATGTATATTTTTATATACTTTTCTTTTTTTGTGGAACAAAATGTAATGGGGAAGTAATAAAGACAGTGACTGAAAGGTTTCAAGGTCCATTTCTGTATATTAACCAGAAATCTGCTTCTTTTAGATATCTGAAAGTGAGGTCTGAAGTTAGCTTCTGTGTGCCCTTTATAGCCAGCAGAGGAGGAATGGCCTGCTGCTCTCCAGAGGGAGGACATATGCCAAACTTTGGTGCCTAAAATCATATAGATGAAGGCCAGATCCCACCCTAGATTTCCAGTTTGATTTTAGCCCAGCCCAGAGAGTTCATACATTTTTAGGATACAGTTAAAATCAGAACTTATAAATTTTTTGTTCCGTGACCCTTGTATTTTACCTTGCTATATAAGACCATTAACAAATGCATCAGCTTCCATTTATACAGGATTAAAAGCCACAAGATTCTCAAAAAACTTAATGAACTTAAGCTTTAAAAGAAAAGGAAAAAATTTGTCTGACAGATTGTGAGAACTTATAAGCGCTGAAAGTTTCTGTAACTTCATCCCTAAAGTTACGTGTCTTACAGAATAGAATCAGAATCTTCTTAATAGTCCAGGTCCATGAATAATTCATGATAAGAAACTTGTCTGAACCCAAACTACTGTTTTCAATACACCCTAACTTTGGCTGATTTTGCAGTCCAACTGATATCAATATCTGGTTTTGTCCTAATTCCAGTGGAATAAATCCAAATTTCCTTTTCCAAAAGGTTTCAGGTTACATTCTGAGGTTTAGGCTGCCTTTTACTTCTAGTGCTTATGGCAGACTGAAAAATACCAGAGTACAAATCAGATTTCTTTAGGGGCAGACACAATGTAACCAAATGTTTAAAGAAATTGATACCTGATCCAGCAACATGGGTTTTACTCAGCCATTGCATTTTGCTTCTAAAAATAAAGGAAATTTAGGAGAAGGTCTGAAGTGAGACTTGGGTGGCAAAAGCAGAAGTCAGGTAGACTTGAGGTGTAAAAAGCCAAACTGTTTAGAAATTCCCTGCTCAGCTGGTGCTGTGTTAGCTACTGCCTTTGGCTGACCTGAGAGCATCAGGTCTGTGCTGCCCTGCACCCCCTCATTCCCCGAGTCGTGTCTGCGGGCCTCCCCCGGGCTTGGGGAGCCAGAGGGAAGAGCATCTAAAAATCGGGTTCTTCCAAAGCAACCATCATATAGTTTTAGTCCCTCTCCAGGTGAAGACTGCAGAGAGGCAGAAAAAGCAGTAAGTATGCATTTCTGAAATCAAGACAGTCCTCTACATTTGGCCAGGAAAAGTGGGAATACTCTCAGCTGTAATGTAGTGCAGTGAGCAGGCAAAGCGCTTCAAATCCTTTACAAGTGCATTCATTAAAAGCACTGTCTGTAAAGTCCTGGTGCTCGTCAGAGCTGAGACTCATCTTTTGAGATACTATTCATCTTCCAAATACAAAAGTCTCCAGCCATGATTAGTAAGTCCTGTGCCAGCAATTGAATTGGAGACACCTCTATGCACTGGGAGCTGCAGCCAAAGGGGCAGCCAAGCCAGGCCTTTGTACCTAAAAAGACTTTCATTAGGAATTGAATTACTCTTGGACGCATTTACTTGCTTTGACTAAACAGTCATGTTGTGCAATTTCCCCTTTCCAAATGCAGTTTCCATGCACAGCTTGTTATCAGAGAAGTGCTGACACAATTTCTGTTATCACAGATTCAGAGGAGGATTCTGTGTTGCATATGCATAAAAACAGTAAACAAATTACCAACTGAATTGGTTGGACTTTCAGGTAACAGTTAGTATATAAAAAGCGGTTCTCTTTACCCAGTCACTTGTAAGTATCATAAGGGTCCTCATAGATGAGTTTCATTATTTTAGATAGCCCTTTTCAGAAAGTAATTGTGTTACATGTAAAAGCCCTGGGAGCATGGCAAGTACTAGGCATGTGTTTGTTTGTTAAGCTTTAGAAGAACCAAGAGAATATCCATACACGAACTTCCTTGAGAAGTTTACTTTTTCTTTTCCCCTCAGGCTAATGAAAATCTGCAGATGTTCTGACACTTTTTTTGTGTGAGAGATTATTTGTTGAGATCCAGGCAAAGATACAGCGTTTATTTATTGAGACCAGTACCTGCAGTTTTGATAACCGTAATAATCATTACAAGACTTAACAAACCTTCTGCTTTAGGGCTTAAATTAAGTGGCTCAGTTAAACCGTCTTTTAATTCATTGAAAATATTTCCAGTAGCTTCAGATGGAGTTGTTTAAGCTCCAAGCCTGGCAAACACTTTTCTCCCCAAACTAAATTATTGCTGGGCTGGAGAGCAGCTTTACCACAAGATAATGTTTCTTCATCTACAATTACCACTACTGATTACCTGGTAAGTGTCACAGGATTTTGATCTAGATGAAACAATGGCCTTATGCAATAAAAAATGTTTTCTAAATCAGAATAAAAATATTTTATCTAAGGTAAACTAGGAAAATGTATCACAAAGTAAAGCCATTTTCTATTTCATGGCTTAACGTTTTTGGTAAAATATTTGTTTCCCATATAATCAAGAAGAAATAATGAGTAAACAAGAAATTTGCAACAAATTTTGAGCTGTGAATAATTTCTAGGGTAATCCAAAATTATAACCTTGAAAAAAAAATCAGCTATATTTTTTCATGGTAGTTGGCCAGTACCTTTGGAATAACAAATAATAGTATTTACTGGTCAAACAAGATCAAATAATTTCATTAGTAATCTCTGTGTTTTTTCAAACTACGCTCTGAGCTCTTCTAATGGGAACAGACCATACAAAGATGCCGAGGGTGTTGTTCATGGGAATCCAGGGGTTGATGTGGATAAACAGTGAGCTTACAGAAGAAATAAAAGCTCTTCAACACAGAGACGGTTTCTGGCAGTGTCAGTGTCTGGCTTATCTCTGTTTCAAGCTGATTTAAAATTTCTGTGATTATAACATATGTTAATAATCCAAGCACTGCCGATGTGTTTCCTGACAAAATAGGAAAATGCTGCCTCTCTGCTCGGTATCAGAAGACCAGACCTTAGCAGAGCACAGGAGGCAGGACCCAGGCCACCAGCCCCAAGCAGCTCATGCTTCTTATCGCTTCTTATCAACTTCTACATTGCCCTATTATACTAAAACTAACCTTTGGAAGACATTAAAAAGGGTTGTTCTCTTAGTTTTTCTTCTACATTCAATACAGCAATTTTTTGTCTTTGCCAGATTAGGATCTAAATTCTTGATCATCTTAAATAGACATTTAATTTCCTTATAGGCCACAATACGTTATTAAAAAAAAAAAAAGGCAAAACCAAACAAAATAGAAAATGAAAGTTGCAGATAAAATGTCTCACATTAATTGATTCATGTTCAATTGCCCTATAAAAGTAAGTTAATCATCATGGAATCGTAGATTCATCAAAGTTGGAAGAGACCAATAAGACCATCCAATCCAAACATTCACCCAGCACTACCACTGCAACCCCTAAACCACTAAACCATCATGCAGCACCAGGTCCAGACACCTTTTAAACACCTCCAGGGATGGTTCCTCAACCATCTCCCTGGGCAACCTATTCCACGGCCTGATCATGTTGTATTATCCATAGAATGACAGAGTATACTGCAGACCCTGTAACATCCTCCTGGTAGAGTTGGTTTTGTCATTGATGTTTGACCAACTTTTTTCTCTGTATTCTTTTAAGCAGAATGTAAAAAGAAATGAGTAGCATAAACTATAGGAATCAATTTATATTTAAAAGGTTTTTTCTCCATAACTTAAGACAGAGTAGGAAAAGAAATTCAGGATTTACCATGACAATGTTTGCAGGCACATCAGAAGCCAAAATAATCTATCTGGGTGAATCTGTGCACGTATGAAACTGATAAACCAGGATGTCTTCTAAAATTACAGGTTTTGTAATCCTACAGTTTCTACCACAATGGTATGTGAGCACCTCCTAAAGTAGTTTTACATCCAGAGAGGTGGAAAAAGGCAATCTTCATTCCCTGAGTGGGAAACTGCAGAACAAACAGCTACTTTCTGAAAGATGCACCAAGCTGATACTCCCTTTTAAAATGTATATAATTTTAGGGCAATCACTTGAATATTTTCAAGAATACACTGTGTGTGACATGGCCCAGGAAACATAGCAGCATAATACATATGTTTTAATTCTTGACCCTTACCCTAGAAATTATCTTTGTGAGCCAAGCCTAAACCATGCTGTATTAACAACTCTTAACTCTCTGTCACAAGAAGTTACTGATTCAACATGATATTTTCAAATTATAAAATTATTCATTACATTTATGATCCCAGATGTTGGTATTTCCAGCCAAAACAAGTAAGATCTCTATCAGCATTTATACCTTAAGAAGCTCATGCCTGAACAAGATGAGCAGGAACCAGGCATGTTCTCAGGAAGTGCTGTTACAACCAACCTTCACCAACACAGACCCTTCTGCCTCCAGAATGGCTTCTTCTCCCTGCAGTCAGGAGGACACTTATGATGAATTCTGAGATCCTAAATATTAAGAATATAATATTATTAAGAATTTAAGTACTATAGCAATTACTCACATGCTAAATATTAAGAATAATTCATAGGAAATATTTAATATCTAAATTGAAGTTCTAGTCAATGATGCCAGTGCACTGGGGACACTGGTCTCTGCATTTGAGTGCCCTAGACAGTTTGAGAAGAAACATCTCCAAACAGTCGTGTACAACATGAACATATTTCAGTGCCTGACAGAGATTTGTGGTGCTGCTGCCCAGTCAAGGGCCAGACCCAAAGACTTCACTTACACGGAGTCTGAATTTGGTCCCAAGACCCTCTCAAGCACGCTTAAAAAAATTGTACAGCAGTTTACTAACACAGAAACAACAACCAAAAAACCCCCAACCCCCAGAACCCTCAATCCTGTAACTAATCAAATCAAATAGAAATTCAAGAAGATGAATTACTTTCAGATTTAAAGAAAATGCAGGCAGACAAAAATCCAGACTCTTTAGCCTGAAGGCAGGGGGTTATTCATCCTCTGCATTTTAATGATAATTTCAATGAAAAGCCAAGGAAATTAATGGTTTTCAGTCCCTCTTCTATAGTACTTTGCAAAATTAGTATAGGTTTTAGAAACCTTTTAATAAACTCCTGCCTGCCACAGCCACAGTAACAGCCACTTTAACAGACTCACAGTCAGCCTGGTTACTGTCAATTTACCACTTGGAAAAACAGTCATTTAATATTAACTATGAATCACCCTCAACTCTTTGTGGTGTGAAAACAGAAAGACACTTACAGTCTGCGCTTGCTAATATCTGATTTTATGGTCAGAGAAAAAGAGTCAAGGGAGTTCTCCTTGTCCCTGCTCTCAAAAAGGCAATAAACTGCACCACAGCAGAACAATTATATGAAATGTTTTTTTATTATTTTTAGTTGGTCTGTGAGGTTTACCTGGATAGAGTCCATGAAGATATTTTTGCAAAGGAAGTGTCTCACCTGGTAAGAGTTTTCAGGAGGAAAATCTTTTGTGTTTTTCTGCTTCTGTTGCACTTGTCCGTGTTAAAATTCTAATTTTGTTTCAATTTTATACCATGGTGTAAACCTTCATCAGTTTCCTGCATGAGCAGAGAACACAGTGATTTTTTTGGGGTTTACAGAAATAATGATCCACAGAGAGGACTGGCCATGCATTGTAAGGGTCACACCCTGAAAATTTTTGGAAATAAACTTTTCATTTTATACCTATGCTATTCCAGATTCCCAGCAGTGGTGTTGCAACCTGTGGCTGATGCTATGGGGAAAGAAAATGACATATTTTGTCAGACAAGATGGAAGTGATATTTATCTGATTTAATATAATGTGGACTCTCTCCATCACCTTAAAATAACTAGATAATAATTTCTTACTATAGACAATGTCTCTCAGTTGACCTTTCCCTCCTTCTTCCAAGTTGCCTATTATAACTCCATAGTTTGGAGTAATTAAAGTGTGTTTTCATTCCCCTTAGCCACTAGGATTTATTCCTACCTGTTTTAGGTGCTAAGGAGATTTTGGAACACTACTGTAAAGAAGTGGAGATAATGGAGATGACAAAATGGAAGAAGTGGAGAGCTCTTCAGGTCACTGAAGAGGAAATCTTGACAATCCAAACAAGGCGTGTGGAGAAAGTGCTGTGCAGAGGATCTTCAGAGTTACCAAATACAAGTATTAAAACCTTGGTTAGCTTTAACTGCTTAAGAACCACAATTTCCTCTAGCAGGCATAGCCAAGGTAGGTCAACTTGAGCTCGTGTTTCTGCGTTACACTTTGCATTGTGCCATTTAGATAAAGCCACAAAAAGGCTTGGAGATGGATTTTGAACCAGGACCAGAGTAAATGTAGGTCTTAATTTCATTATTCACAGTAAACCTTCCACCTGAATTTGTCCAAAATTGGTGCTGGACTTGGGGAAATAGACACTGCCTCACTTTAAACACTAGTAAGCTGCTCTGTAGGCACTAGCTATTGCTCCTTCTAGTTGTAGCTGTAACTTATGGAGACTTTACAAGGCCCAACACGTTCCCATTTTTGAAAGCACTCAGAAAAGAAGTGCCTTTACCCAGCTGCACTGTGGGATCTGTCCTGCAGTTCAGGGAAACCATTTTCACTGCTTGGCAAAGGTTTTGAGCACTCTGATAATAGTCACCGCTACATATTTTCTTTTTCAAGCAAGATGCAACTTCTACACTCCAGTTTTTTCAGCTTTGATCATCCCTCCCACTATTCAGTCCTTTTTCCCACAGGGTCAGCTAGTGAACTACATTAGACATAAAATATTTTACTCTTCTTTCAGTAGATCACTTCAGTGTTTTGTCCTCTCCTGGGTCCTCAGTCATAGAAGCAGTAAAAGTCTTATTTTTGAGCCATATTAACACAAAAAACAAAACCAGGTGCCTTAAATCCAGCACGGTTTTGAGAATTGCAGAGAAAGTAGCTGCTTTCCACAGAAAGTAGGCGATTGACTTAATAATAGTATAGCAGAACATGTTAAGTCTTGCTTGTTCTACACAAGTATTGGTATTGAACAGCTAAGACTATCTGTAAAAAAACCTTTCCAAACATGCTGAGACAGCTGAACTTGCACAACGCTCTCTTTACTTGTCAGTAAACCCAACAAATGCGTAACATTCAATATGGAAAGGCAGGTCTCAGCTTAACCATCTGGCAAGCCAAAGCAGAAAAATGTCTGTTATTGCCCCAGGACATAATCTCAGCTTTCCCCCAAAACTGTGTTGAAGTCAGGGAAGCATTTGAGAAAACCCCTGTACCCACCCACAGTCAGTTTACTGCGATTTCTTCAATCCATGACATATCTGAGATCTCTTTCAACTACCCTGTTATGTAGAAGCCATGGACTTTCATTAAAACAGAGAGAAAACACAGCCATCAAAACATTAAGCTCGCATGAAATTTTCGTTTCCTTACAGGAAAGACTGCATGGGATCTGAACACTCTCCAAACCGTGCAGCCGTTCTGGAGTCACCCTTGAACATTTGAGCTCAGACCTATCTGTCCTTGTTGAATATTTTATGTTGACACAAACCACATGTCATGTATCTGCCTCCTTTTCCCCTTTTAAATTGATTTCTCTGATCAGTGGAACAAAGATACAAGAGGAAATTCATCTGCTGCACATAAATGTCCTTCATGGTATTTAAAGTCTTTCCCAGGTCTTACTCTTAATGGGTATGAAGATAACACCAACATGGATTGCAGCATACAGCTTTGGGAGGATAAATTTTGAGAAAAGGAAAACATTATTTTTTGTACCTTGTTTGCTGAAAATGAAGGTTATCAGTTCAGTTTATGAAGCTTAGGACATATTCCTCACAATATCATTTATAGCCACAAATCTCAGATTAGAGGTAACATTTATTTTGATTGGGAACTAAAAATTCTGAACAGTCTTTTATTTACAATAAGATAGTTGGGTTAATATAGCTTTATTCATTTCATATTTGTTAGGCTTTGAAACTTTTGTGCTTAAGGTCTATTTCATAAGCTATCCAAATCCAGAATAAAAAAAAAAAATTCTGCTTTTCCCCAGGTTTTTGTGAAGCTGATGGTCAAAATAATTATTTACAAAATTTAATTATTAGGCAGAAATTATTAAAAATATCAGAAATATATTATAATCATTTTTAAAAGCATAGATTAGGGATGCCAGATGAAGAACTGAAGCTGATATTAAAGAGTTTTGATGATTCTTTTCTTAGAGTAAACATGGAATTAAACACAGGAATGTGTGTACATGATATAGTCACTGGTTTGAGCAATTATTGAAGGATTTGTTAAAATGTCTGCAGGTAGCACTTAAAATGCTTAGAGATTGTTGAAATTTAGATGGAAGTTGTTACAGAGATTTTATAAATATGTAGAGTCACTAAATAAGCCAAAACAACATTCCATATTTACAGATACACATCAGTGACTGAAAAGAAGTGCTTTTCCTGAATTTTCTGAAGCAATAATTTATTTGGAGACATTTCTCTTGGGGCAGTCTACAACTGCTTTGCTGCTAATTCGTCTTTCCTGTTTGTGAAAAGTGAAGGATAAAATCAGATAATAAAGGTAGAAAACCATCTGTAATTTTCCACTGTTGTGGGAAAAAGTAAAGCTCCAATCTTTGGCAAGGGAGGTACAAATCACAGCACATAACTTTTATTCTAAGATTTTAATCACAGAATCATAGAATCATTATATTTGGAAAAGACCTCCAAGATCATCAAGTCCACCCTTGGAACACCACCATGCCAACTAAACGATAGCATTAAGTGCCATGCCCAGTCATTTCTAGAACACTCAGGGATGGTGACTCCGCCACCTCCCTGGGCAGCTGTTTGAATGCTTCATAACCCTTTCAGTGAAGAAATTCTTCCTGATGTCCAACCTGAACGTCCCTTGTCACAGCTTTGAGGCCATTTCCTCGTGACCTGGTGCTAGTTGCCTGTGAGAAGAGGTTAACTGCCTAGGAGAAGACATGGAGAATGCAGGGGGTGCTTTGATTTATTTATTATGCAAGTTATGAAGCTCATTCCACCCTACATTTGCCAATTTCCCCATGTAGACAATCATTCAGTAGCTGCACATAAGTCTCTAGCTCCTGACTATCATGAGTGGATCTATGGAGATCCTGAAACTTTGGTCAGGCTACAGAAACAGGTTTTCAGGTAAACCACAAGCCTGGAAAATATCTTCCAGCTTCTATTTTGTGACTACTAGATAATGAAGACTGTAGCCCTTGCTGAAACATCATGGCTCTTTTTGACCAAGGTGGAGCAGTATCCTTGAGGCAAACCATGCACCTCGTCCAGAAAATGGAAGCGATGACATTTGCTAACACATTATCTGAAACATCTTCAGAAAATGATATGGAATGGTCTAAAGAAAGCATAAATGTTGTTCCAAAGCTGACTTTTTGGGCCATGCAATAATGAGTAAAGGGTATTAAAAGAACATAAAATAGGCAGATATAGACCCATTTGAGGTGTGAATGACACCAAGCATAGAGGCCTCAAAAATGTGGACTGATAACTAGACCTGTAAATGTAACGACTCTCTGTGGTTGGTTTTCTTGGCACATCTTCTAGAAGATGGGTTTTTTACATTTATTACTTAACACATTGCAGATAATTCATCAGCATCAGCTATTTCTCCCTTTCGAAGGCCCTACTAAATGAATATGTTTGAAATCAATAAAAAGCAATCTCCTCAGAATGCAGAAAAATCAGTTTCTTACTTATAAGGAACAAAACTATTTTTTACATTCCAAGTAGTCTGTTTTCCATTTTCAAATTGGCATGCATGAAGTTGAAATCATGTCTACATAGGTTATGTTCAACTGCAGGAGTTTGGAGGTATTTTGTTAGGGAAAAGAAGACCAAAACCAATTAAAAATTTATCAAATAGAAGCTGTCCTTGTCTACAACAGTTAAATTTGAGACAAGTGTGAAATAAATATCTGATTTGTAAATAAGCTCATAATTATATAGTGGGTTAAAAAACATATGATCAGGAAATTCAGGCTATGAGCTTTGTTACATTCAGCTTTTCTTTATTCTTGCCTTACAAGTAGGTACAAGCTCTACTCACGTTTGTACTGAAAAGAAAATCTGTATTAAAAATAAAGCAAGGAGTAGCCCTGCAAAAAATAACTTTGCAACACTTCTTAAAGGAAGGGTTTTTACAGTTTTACACTAAGAATAATGAACTCAGTCACCGTGGCTAGGACACTGGGTCCTAGAATAGAATCATTTATGTTGGAAAACACCTGTAAGATCATCCAGTCCAATTCTTAACCCATCACTGCCAAGTCCAGCACTAAACCATGTCCCTAAGTGCCACATCTACAGGTCTTTTGAACATTTGAAGGAATGGTAACTCTACCACTTCCTAGGGCAGCCTGTTCCAGTGCCTGACCACCCTAACAGTGAAGCTGTTTTTTCCTAATATTGAAACTAAATCATCCCTGGCACAACTTGAGGCCATTTCCTCTCGTCCCCTCACTTGTTACGTGGGAGAAGAGACCGATCCCCACCTGGCTACTGCCTCCTTTCAGGGAGTTGTAGAGAGCAAGAGACTCTGAGCCTCCTTTTCTCCGGGCTAAATACCCCAGTTCCCTCAGCTGCTCCTCAACTGACTTGTGCTCCAGACCCTTCCCCAGCTCCACTGCCTTTCTCTGCACTCACTCCAGCACCTTTCTTTTAGCGAGGGGCCCAACACTGAACACAGGATTCGAGGTGTGGCCTCACCGGTGCTGAGTACAGGGGCTGATCACTGGTCCTGCTGGCCATGCTCTTGCTGGTACAGGCCAGGATGCCATTGACCTTCTTGGCCACCTAAGCACACAGCCAGCTTGTGTTCAGGTCCTTTTCTGCCAGGAAGCTTTCCAGCCACTGGAAAGCTGTGCATTTATAGATGCTGCATAGATGAGTACGTTTGCATGCTACATAGGCAGCTAGTGACAGGACAAGGGGCAATGGTTTTAAACTGAAAGAGAGCAGGTTTAGGTTAGGTGTTAGAAAGAAATTCTTTACTCCAAGGGTGATGAAGCCCTGGAACAAGTTCCCCAGGGAGGTTATGAATGCCCCATCCCTGGAAGTGTTCAAGGCCGGGTTGGATGGGGCCCTGAGTGACCTGATCTAGTGGATGGCATCCCTGCTCATGGCAGGGGTGTTGGAAATAGATGATCTTTAACGTCCCTTTCAACCTAAACCATTCTATAATTCTAAGGGGTTATTGTGACTCAACTGCAGGACCTGGAAGTAGCCCCATAAAATTGACCTCAGCCCAACAATCCAGACTGTCCAGTTTCCTCCATGAAGCCTTTCTACTCTCCAGCTGATCAGCTTGGTGCTGGCTGCAAATTCACTAAGGGTGCCCTTCATCCCCTCATGCAGATTGTTGATAAAGACACTATTTAAGACTCTCCCCAATACTGAGCCCTGGGGAACACCACTTGTGACCAGTTGCCAACTGGATTTAACTCCATTCACCACCACTCGCTGGGCTGGACCATCCAGACAGGTTTTTACCCAGAAAACAGTGCACCCATCCAAGCCACAAGCAGCCAGTTTCTCCAGGAAAATGCTGTGGGAAACAATGAAACACTACCAAGCAATATAAGCAGCTAAAACAACCTCTGCAGATATTGGGTTAGATGAATATCATGTCCTTTATCTGAGCATTTGCATACAGCAATTAATTTTCTTATTAGTCCTCCAACATGTTCATCTTCTCTTTGACATTTACAATCTTTTGTGTGTACAGGAAATGCCCATGAAGTGTGCATTTATAGATGCTGAATAGATGAGTACATTTCTATGCTGTGCAGCTTTCCCTGCAATATGAGCAACTGCCATCAACTAAAAGGACAATTGTTAAACATTAACAGTGGTATTTGTCTGATCAAAAATTGATGGTTACATTTTCATTACTCTGCCAGATTGTATTTAATACCAATAATATCCATCCTAAGTAAAGGATAGTGGTTTTAAACTTAAAGAGAGTAGATTAAGGCTAGATATAAGGAAGAAATTTTTTACTGTGAGAATGGTGAAACACTGCCAACAGGTTTCCCACAGAGATGGTAGATGCCCCATCCCTGGAAACACTCAAGGTCAGGCTGGACAGGGCTCTGAGCCATCTAATCTTGTTGAAGATTTCCCTGCTCATTGCAGAGTGTTGGACTAGATGAACTTTAAAGGGTTTTTTTCAACCTAATCTCTTATTTGAGTCCATAATTCTAAAGCAGACATTACAGTACGTCAGAAGAAATGTTTCCTAAGAGAATGTTGTTCCTATATGGACAACACAGACCCCACGAGAGACAAGACAGACATGGAAAGGTACTTCGTGGGTAACCAAAATAAAGTGAGATTAATCCTGTACTGCTGAAAGTAGTGCATCTCAGGTCAAGATTTACATTAGCAGAACTGTAAAATTAAAATTTTGGGCAAGTATAGCTTCTAGAAAATCCAGTCTGTGTCTTCCTGAGAAATCCAGCCAGTATTACTAGACACTCTTTAACTTATCAGGGGTTTAATACAGCCAGTTCCTTCTATAAACACTACAATGACTTCTTAATGTCTTGTGAACAAAAAAGGAAAAATAAGGACAATAACCTTTGTCAAACCTAGCTTTGTTCTCTGCTCAAGGTCTTTCAGGAAGTGATCCAAAGGACAACTCAAAATGTGGCAGTATGACCATTACTTGTTCCCTACCAGTAACCATGTGCAGAAATTCAGTGGTACCAGACTGATATGTCAGTAAAAGTCAGCATGCAGGACTCAGACAGAATTAGAAACTGTGTGAATATGGTTGAGACTGTAAAATAAGATAAACACTTATATAGTTATTTAGCAGTAGATCTTTTGCAGTTTCCAGTTCTGATTGAAGAGCAAAATCAGCAATTGTGGCAGTGATACCATTTTCCCGGGGCAGAGGGGCCAAAAACCAGAGACCCTTGGTCTTAGCAGTGAAAAGGACTTTCCACAACTATGTTCCAAATTACCCATTTTTTACTCATGTCAGTGGACAGAACTTGACCCTTGGGTACTGAAATACTGTCCTGAGCACAGGTAAAATTAATTCATGTTCTCTCAAGGAAGAGAGCCCAGAGGTGGCTGCTTCTGCCCCAGGAAAGGGACCATAGCATATGGGAGGCATAAGGGGGATAGCTTGCCTCTCTGGGGAGGGTGAAGACAACAACTGGTACTTCGTGGAGATGTCCCCTTCCACCGCAAAGTTCAGATTTAAAACAAAATGAGCTAAAAAACCCCAGCAGGCTGTCATAACTTTACTGACACATTTTGGTGCTGCATGGTTTTGTCCTGCCCCACTGAACTTGCCAGCTCATGTTCCTTCAGTTTAAAACACTTCACAGTTATTGCATATAGTGCCTTTCCTCAAAGTATCATGAGTTACTTTGCAAACACTAAGTATGCCTTTCAGCCTTACATGAAGAATAATCCTAGTCCAAAGTAATGAGTTAGTCAATAAGAGAGAGAGAAATGTTGTCTTGGTTCCCAGCCTTATGCATTAGACACTACTTAAGATCATAATTTTGCATATTCATCATTTAGACCTGAAGGAAGTGATAAGAAAAAGTGTTCTTGAACACAGCAAAGACTAATCAATGCTGACAGTAGATAAGAGGAAAACATTTTTTAAAATGAACAAAAGCGGACTTATTAAAAGTTAAAATAATACCTTATTAAAACATGTCAAATAAAGACAAATAAAACAAAAAAACATATCTTAGTGGTTTTATTGTTGTAGCCATATCTCATTACATATCAGAAGCTGAAAGAAATAAGTATGATTTATAAAAGTAGACTGATGATTGATGCTTTTGCCAACATGCCACAGGAATAAACAGTACTAACAATATAGCTGAAACAATATAGATCTCAATGCATGCCAACTATCTACCTTGTTTTTGCAATGAAAGCTATGTCTAAATTAATGTATTTTAAATGTATCTGTGTACTATTTAAGGTTTGTATTCTAAAGAGAATTATGAGCATGCCTACTTGGTGTGAATTATGTAATTTCTACTTTTGTAGAGGCAAAAAACTGTTACATATTGCTTTTAGTGAGTGTCATTTTTTTTCCCTTAAAAGAATTAGAGGAAAGTAGGCCAGCATTACAAAATGTAAAGATTTCTGTCTGAACCCCAGCAAAATTTTCATTCCTTGACTTTTGCTCCATAGATGCATCAAGTGTAATGGATACCATGTTTCTAATCCCTCAATTTTAGCTTCTTACATTCACAGGGCAGTCATTTCTCTTCAACTTACAACAAAACAACTTTGCATCACCATCAGGCCCGCCTCTTGTGAAAAATGGAATGGAGCTATTCATAAAACTAAAACTGAATTTTGCCCACCTTTCTATCATAAATATCACTTCCTTATCACATTCTACATAATGAGCCCACACTTTTGGGTGAGCAGCTCCCATGCTGCCCAAACTCTGTCAAAATTTGCAATTATGATGCCAATAGGGCAGATTGCAGCTATATGTGCCTCATGGCCAGATGTGGACTTCTGCATGACCCCTTTTGCATGTCCATGATTACCTGAGAACATATTCTCTGAATGCACTTGAAACAGTTGAGGTGGGACAACTGTAAAGTAGCATGTTTGTATTTCACACTGCGTTGCTAAGGGATGTCAGAACTAGGACTGTTTTCTAAGCAGTCACTACATTTATAAGGAGAAGAGCAAAATAATTGAGGTCTTTCTCCCAACTAGCCTAAAATGCCACAATAAGAAGTAACAATGTCATTGTTTGCTTTCAGTACATTAATCTCTCTAATGTTACGTAGACATTAAAAAGTTTACCTTTGCTGAAATATACCATTTCAGTTCTAACAGTATGTACTTGGTGAAAATTCAGTCATGAAATTGCCATTTGCTTTCAGTTACAGTTACTTGTTTAAAGCAAATTAAAGCTTGTAACACATCTTTTTCAAATGCAGGTCACTTCAAAAAGGTATATTGATTTGCAACCTGAAACACGATGGCCTGACGTCAGTATTCAGGCACTTTGCATTCCAAAGCACTCCCTTTTGTGTTTAGAGACCTCATGATGTTATTCCAAGCCACAGACCAAACACCCGACTTGAGATTTAAAAAATAATAACACATCAATTAATTTGGCAATTTTAACATATAAATCTACACATACAATCTGTAGTCCATAATGGAACAATAATCTTGTGATCTTTTGGACTAACTCCTAAAGGCAAAGGTTTTAGTTATGGATGAGAACAATAGAGAACACAGTTCACAGGGATTAATGAAGTTATTGTTTTGTACAGATGTGAAATCTATGAAGATCTTCGTTACATGCCAAAATATCAATTAGTGATTTTCCTTTTCACTGGCTCCTCTTTTCCTTCCCTTCATCGTACGTAATACTTTCCCATGTTCTCACCAAGATTTTGTCCTAGCAGAGCAAGAGAGAGGGTGGAGCACCCTCTGCAAGGAAACATGCAGACTGTAATACAGTGTGTACAACTCACTAACCGGCTGTAGCACATAAACATTTGAGGTAACATCCAGTCCATGTGTACATGACCTCAGAGCATTATCCAAAGCCTTTTCACTGACCCCAGGGCACTGCTGGGTGAACTAAAGCATAATATGAGTACATAAACCTCTGCCATCCACCCTTTGGCCAGATTTCACTCCTCAAGGCATATTCCCTCACCCAAGTGTCACCCAAAAGTCTGGAAGCCAAGTGAAGAAACAGTGTAATTAAACATACATCATGCAAAGCTGATTCAGGTAATTTTCACTTGGATTTTCAGGAGGGAAAAATCAAGAGTTGTATTTGCTGACCAGCTTGCACTGTGTACTTTACAAACAGAGCCTCAACCAAAGTGGTCATTTCATAGAACAATAGATAACACTGGCCAACAGGGCTCCTCTCTTGAGAAAAGCAGCACTGACTAGATGAATCTTTTCTTACACTGTGGAGGCACAGGGTAGACAGGGAACACATGAGATCTTTAACCTTCCCTCCTGGACAACCACTGAAAAAAGGCACCAGGGACCTCAGTTTATAATAAACAACTCCTCCATATTACACTGCATCTAACAATACACCCCACACACTGCTGCTGCTGCTCTGAAATGTCATTGTTGGTTACAAGCCCAAATCCCTCTGTGGGACCTGACCATCTGTTACTGAGAACAGGACACAGTTTGATGCACAGTGTTACCTACGGACAGGAAAGCAAAACCAGTAACAGCAGGATGAGGTGGTGCATAAACCATGCTGTGCCTATAAAGCAGGGATCTGCCATCTTGTTCTTTTATTTCATCACCTTTTAACTGCGATGGGGACATTCTTGCCCATGTCCTCAAAAGACACCTGTGACATCCTCCAACATTTGCACCCAAGTAATGTCAGCATATCAATATGTCCAAGTTTTTCACTTTCCTAGGCTGTTATCCAAATCCTTTGATGTACAACTGGTGCTTTCAGAGGGCACATCCTCTTCCAGAGCTACTATAAACTCATGAAGCCAAGTGAGGTAGAAAAACAAACTACATAAGTTTCAGGCAAAATTGATAACTACTTCTTTTGGATCTTTGGGGAGGATGGAAAGGAGGTAATGGTATAGCTAAGCTTGTTGAGTTACTCAGTTGTTTTCTATAGCTTAAATCGTGAATTTTAGAAGTGACTTTGTAACAGTCATCTTTAACAGACTGGCAGCTTTTGAAGACAAATAGGTAAGATTAGAATAATGTTAGGAAAATTGCCAAGAAAATTGTTCTCTTGGAAGAAGAAATGTTGACTTGAAGCAGTTTATTCATGTAAGGAACAAGAAATCAGATTTCCTTAACCACATTTTCAAGGATTACTCCGTACAATTTTTCCAGCTCATCTAAAGCCAAAATTGCAAAACCAGAAAAGTGTTATCCACTGCGAAGCCAAGATAATGGGATGTGGGATTGCATCCAAATTTTGTGATGATTATGACACAGTAAATGTCAAATATGATGAAGTTTTACCATCACTAATTTGCATCATGCAACATGAAAATAAAATATACAGCTGATTCATCTGGAATAAAGAAACAGCATTTACCACTCATTTTAGTTTCATCAGGTTTGGAATAATTCTGCTTTGTTCTTGGTCCATAACCAGGCTGAACTCTGCTTTCAGATGATTTGGGTTTTTTAATTCATTATTTTAATTGGACAGTAGCCAGTTAATTTCTCAGCTGTATTGCTATATGTAAAAGCCATCACAGACTGTCTAATGGCATATATCTGAATAGACCTTCTCTAGGCAGGCTGTAAATATTTATCAGCCCTCCAAAGGCTATCTACTAGAAAACAGCATTCATTGGCCTGCTTTTTTTGTGCATGGGTTTTGAAATGTCTTTACTTCCTCTGTTTCAAATTTGCCCTTTCTAATCTTGCGTTTTCCTATAGTAAAAGGGAAATGTTCAGAGTCCCTGCTGGGCAAGGAACCGGCCCTGGATTCCGCTACCCCTGCAGGACTCCAGCCTGTCATCCACCCCAGGAAATGCTCGTGAGGTTTAAAAACACAATCCACATCGCCCTAGCCGTGTCACAGGATTCATTCACAGTCTGTCAGGGAAAGGGCGGTGAGGTTGAGCTGATAGCAACAGCAAAGTATTGCTCACACTGAGTATGCCCTTTATTCGTACAGGCTGTCACAGAAGGGAAGGAGTCCTTGCTTGATGATAGTTCTGCTTACCTTACATTTTTTCTTTATTCTGTTTCTTTCTTCACATTCATTCAATCAAATTATTAAAATATAAAATTGCAGAAAAATAAGGCAACAGTGCTGGGTGGATGCTTTCCTTCCTACACAACGTGTTCAACTCAAATAGCAGACATTAGAGGGGAAAGACAAGTTTATTATCCTTGCATTACCTCACGGAACACTTCAGAGTCTCCAAATTTTGTTTAGAGTCATCTCATACCTGTCACCTGTGTGATATCCACCTTTTGTTCAAGTAGGTCAGCTTTCTTCAATCTTGATTTTTAATTCATGGACTCAGAGAATCATAGAATCATTTATATTGGAAAAGGCCTCTAAGATCACCAAGTCCAACCATAAACCTAGCACTGCTCCACGGAACCACATCCCTAAGTGCCACATCTATATATCTTTTAAATGCTTTCAGTACTGGTGACTCCATCACTTCCCTGGGCAGCCTATTCTAATGCCTGACCACCCATTCAGCAAAGAATTTTTTCCCAATATCCAACTGAAACTTCCCCGTGCAACTTGAGGCAATTTCCTCTGGTTCTGTCACTTGTTACTTGGAAGAAGTGTTTTAAAGCCAGCTCAAAATCCAAATAGACTATTGATATATTAATGGCAGAAAGCAGCAATCATTTGAGAGAAATATGGATTAAGACTGAACAGAGAAATCACAGCACTGCATGGTTAACCCCAGCTGTCAGCAACCTGCACACTGCTAACCCATCTGAGGTGCAGTAACTGGTGGCACGGACACACACCCACCTCTGCACACACCCCCTTTGGCCATGGAGAAGCAGGAGGTGTGAGTGCTCCTGCTTTGTGTGCCCACACCAATCCCACAGCCTGGCAGGAGAGCCCCAAGAGGTCAGGCAAGTGGGTCCCCACACGCAGCCCTATCCCACCATCCCATCAGCTGGGTACAGGGTCCTGGCAGTGTCTCACAGGAGGATGCTGTGTCTGGCCAGGGCAGCACTGTGACACTGGTACCCCACGGCAGCATCGAACCAACTGCTGCTGCTGTTTCCTTTACGAGGACCCTCTCCATATCAAAAAAAGTTCATCCTTATTTCTTTTTGCATTGATTTCTCCTTTATTTAAAAAAAAAAAAAAAAACCACCAAAAAATCTCCTTGTATTTTCCTGGTTAATATTTTGTACACCAGACAATCAGCTTCCTCCTGAGCACTATTGGGTTTGCAAGGTAAGGTTTTGGTAACGGGAGGCTACAGGGGAGACTTACATGAGGAGCTGCTAGAAGCTTCACACGTGTCACGTGGAGCACACGCCAGCAGGTTCCAAATGGAACTGCCACTGGCCAAGGCCAAGCCCATCAGCAGTAGTGGTAGCACCTCTGGGATAAGATATTTAAGAAGGGGGAAAAAATCCCTGCACAATTGCAGCCAAAAAGTGGAGAACATGTGAGAGGAACAATTTTGCAGACACCAAGGTCAGTGAGGAAGGAGCAGGAGGAGGTGCTCTAGGTGCCAGAGCAGAGATTCCCCTGCAGCCCGTGGTGCAGTCCACGGTGAGGCAGCTGTGCCCCCGCAGCCCATAAAGGTCCACAGGGGAGCAGAGATCCACCTGCACCCCATGGGGAACCCACGCTGCAGGTGGATGCCCAAAGGAGGCCCTGATCCACTGGAAACCTGTGCTGAATCAGGCTCCTGGCAGAACCTGTGGTGCTGTGGAAAGAGGAGTCATGTTGGAGCAGGTTTGCTGGCAGGACTTGTGACCCTGTGGGGGACCCACACTGGAGCAGTTTGTGGAGACCTGCTGCCCATCGGAAGGACTCACATTGGAGAAGTTTGTGGAGAGTTGTCTCCCCTGGAGGAGACTCCAGACTGGAACAAGGAAAGAAATGACAAGCCCTTCCACTGAGGAGGAAGGTGCTGCAGAGACAAAGTGATAAATTGGCCATTGTCCCCATTGCCCATCCTCCTGCACCACTGGAGAGAAGAAGGTAGAGAAAATCATGAGCAAAGTGGAGCCTGGGAAGAAGGGAGGGGTGGGGAGAAAGCGTTTTTAAGATTTGATTTTATTTTCTCAATACCCTACTCTGATTTGCTTGGCAAAAATTCAGTTAAATTCCCCAAGTTGAGTCTGTTTTGCCCATGATGGTAATTGCTGAGTGATCTGTCCCTGCCCTCATGTCAGCTCAGGAGCCCTTTGTTTTACTTCCTCTCCCCTGTGCAGCGGAGGAGAGGGGAGACAGAGCGGCTTCGGTGGTCGCTGGGCGTCCAGCCAGGGTCAATCCACCACGTCAGCTTGGACAGTTGTGGGTGTCCCATTCACCTGTCACATCTACAAGCCCTCCTGCCTTGACAGCCACTGCTATCCAGGCTGTTTTGCCAAGGGCAGACCACAAGGCCGTCCCTACAAGAAGCCCTAACTTCAGGAGGAGTATATGGCATTACACGTACTCTTCCCAGGGCACTGCTAAGGCTGAGAACAGTGCTGTCATCCTCTAAAACAGTCAGAAAGTATTTTCTGTCACTTTGTCTCCAGAATAAGCTCAGCTAGCAGGAACAAAATACAATTACCATGGGATTTAATGCAACAGATGCAGTTTTAGAAATGCAGAAATATTTTTAACAAGAATAACCATTGGAACAGCTTATGTATTGGTTGTGCATCATCCATCTGTTCATATCAAGACAAGCTGCTATTCTTAGAAGACACACTGTAGGTCAAACCGAAATTATAACCTAGGAAGCTGACATTTTTTTGATCTTTGTTGAAGAAGTCAGATTAAAGGAGACTAAATACAGTTGCCATATGTTTACATTTTCCAAATATATGCTATTTTCCACCTGTAATTTAAGCAAAATCGTATTTGTAATGAGAGGATCTGTGCTTTTTTTCTACCCTGCTGCACATGTAGAAGACTGATAACTTGAGTGATGCCTTAGGATTTTAGCTTTTATCTTTTCATATATTTGTAGTCCTGCAATTCTTTAATGTATAACTCTGAACTCCATATAGAGTGTTAGCTACTGCTTGTCCCATTTTGGTCAGACACAACAATTCCTCTCTAAGCCTGAGAATCAAGGACACCTTACTGTTTCAGGCCCCGAGAAATGTAAACGAAAGTGAGTTGGGTGGGAGCAAACTAAGAGAATGGGACTCCACTACCTGAAGCTGTAATTGGACAATTAACCTCTGATATGCAAATGGACAAAACTTGTATCTGTCCGAAAAACGTGTGACTGTGTCCATCCTGGGTGCAGTCTCTGTGAGACTCCTGCACTGCCCAAGGTGTACCCTGTGAAGGCCTTTCAATAAAGACCTAACCTTTATCCTTTAACTCTGCCTAGCCTCTGTTCCAGGTCAGCCTCTACAAGGCATCATGAGCATGTAACATAAACCCAAAATGCCCCATTGAAGTCTGACTACACAGCCCCAGGTCAGCAATAACTTTTCATACAGCCCTTCCCAGATGTGTCATGTTCACATGTGCTGTAGAATGCATATTTCTGCCTAGGAAATCCCAGCTAAAGTTATGGGAACACTTATCATAACAACTATTTCCACCTTAGGGTAACTGGCATTTTTTAATTCAGTCCTATCCTTTTAGGAGAAACTTTCCTGAGACTTCAGAAAGTGCTGTCACCCGTAGGTGAGGGTCTAAAAGGAAGTACTCTGTGAACTGAGTAGAAATTTTGAGGACAGCATGATGTCATTTATATAGGCATGAACCAGGGAAGTAAGATAGCACTCAACAGTTTTAAAAAAAACAAATGGAACCACCTTCCTTTCCAGCCCCTTGCTCAGCAGACTACATTTTTCTTAATCTGCTTATTGCAGTTATTGATGAATCTGCCTATTGATGAATCTTTAACTAGCTCCGTTTCCTCCTGGTTGGTTTTGGTCTAAAGAATAGGTGAGGGTACTCAGGCAGCTCTGTTTCTCCAGAGTAAGTGGACATAGCTGCCTGACTGGGACTTCTTATTTGCTTTTTGTGGGTTTTATTTATACTTTCAAGTTCTTCATTCCAGCTGTGCCTGAAAGTGGAGGGGACAGTTTAGTCCCATTTAAGCCAAGTTCATGTGTGGTATCCGCTCCTACTTTCTCTTCTCAAAATGGGAAGACAGCCAAGGGACATCCAATCAGTAGGAAAATGATCTTCAGGGATGCTTGAGTGAGGACCCATCAAAGTAAAGAGCCAACACAGCTGGAAAAAATAGGAGAGAGCAAGACCTCACTGAAAGCCAGATGTTCAGTACACATTTTCCTTTCTATTTTTTTAATCAGAATTTTTTAACAACAACAGAAACACATCCTACTTTTTTCTTAAAATACAGTCAGGAAAGGAGACTGCTTATGAGTTTAAGTTCATGTGTTTTATTGCTCTAATTCCTTTGTAAAAAGTTTAGACATAAAATGTTATTGATTGGAGAAGAAACATATGCTTCTTGGCTCAGCAATCCTCAGTGCAGCCAGTGTTGGATTTTTTCTTTCTGTGTACTTTCACAAGATGTCTGTTGGTTTTGAATTAGTTGCATCGTAGAGTTAAATTTATATGACCGGATTTAGCAGACAAAACAAAGACCCTTTACAAAAAATGTTTTCATGGAGATTTTGATGGAAGAAGAGAGATAAAATAATGGGAAAGAGTATAGCTGAAGAATAAGAAGTCTATAGGGAATGTTTCCCTGCACAGCTTAAAAGCTTGGTAAATCCAGCGCTGAACTAATTTACAAGGGACTGTGACTGAAGCAATGCCAAGAGAAAGAAGAAGGGAGGATCAAATGTCAAAAAACCCCACATCCTATTGAAGAAGTCAGTTTAGGGGTAGAATAGTAAAAGAACTTGGACTCTGAGATGTCTCATTTGGGCCAGATGTCTCAGTGTCTCTGTACAGGTGTGACTAATATTTCCCCTGATGCACAACAAACTTGAGAAGAAAGACCACTCAGCAGGGATTTGAGAGTTCAACTCTTGGCTTTGTTATTAACCTTTTCTATGTGTACATCAAGTCCTGATCCTCCCTCTTTGTGTGAGCTCTCCTGGAAAGAGACTGTGTCCTGTCATGTTTGCAGCTACTTGACCATTGTGTTGATGAGAAATGTTTTCAGAAGCATATCTAAACAGTTCTATTCAGAAAAAGATTGATAAATTTCACGGTTTTTCAGTCAAGATGCAGACACGAACTGGCACAAAACTGGACATTCCTCATCTACATGGATGTCAGTAAAATGCTTTTAATGATAAATTACTAGTGGCCATAGTAACTGAGGATTGTAGAGGAAAGAGCTGAGGGAGAGTAAGAGATAGTTTTGAAAGCTGGGAAATGTAATCTGGAATGAGCGTGTTTTGAATTCAGCTACAAGTTTGCTTAATCACAGAATGAATTAATATTCTTTTAAAATGGCAGTTAGGAATTTTTTATAATATCTGCTGGTGAGACCTCGAAATTTTGTATAAACACAGTCGTGACAAACATCACACCAAAAGCTGGTTGAGAGTAAGAATCACAGATATGGACTGAAATCAAATTAAGTAGCACAAAATGCATCATTTAGAAAGAGTTGAAGATGAGGAAATATGTACAATATTTTATCAGTGGATGACAGTGAGTTGGTGGGTCAGTGCTGTGGAAAGGAGATGCAGCCCTAGGACGAGTGGAGGAATAATTTTAGTCACACATAAGAGAGTATTAAAAAAACTAAACTGCTGAAGACATCAGCTTTAGGAGACTAGAGGTATAGAATCATCAAGGTTGGAAGAGACGTTTAAGATCATCCAGTCCAACCATCAGCCCAGCACCACCACTAAAACTCCTAAACTACTAAACCACATCACCCAGAACCAGAATCAGATTCCTCTTTCACACCTTTAGGGATGGTCACTCCACTATGTCTCTGGGCAGCCTATTCCAGTGCCTGACCACTCTAACAGTGAACATTTCTTTTATAACATCTAATCTGAACCTCCCCTGTCTTGGCTTAAGGCCATTTCCTCTGGTCCTCTCACTGCAGGCACGGCAGAAGTGACCAGCTCCCATCTCACTACAATCTCCTTTCAAAAGGTTCGAGAGAGAGATGAGGTTCCCCCTGAGCCTCCTCTTCTCAGGACTTCTCAAACCCAGCTTCCTGAGCCATAACACACATTTTCCAAACCTTTCACGAGCCTTGTTACCCTTTGCTGGACATGCTCCAGCACTTCACTGTCCTAAGCTATCATTCACCTATTTAGAGAGAGATTTAGTGGAAAACAAAAGTAGAAGCAGGAATTTTAGGGATATAAGGAATATACAGCTTGCACGCCACCTGGCAGCTAAAAAGCTTAAGAACTTTGCTCTTCTAAATTAAAAGCCCAATTAACCAAATAACCCAATTAACACACCACACACAAACACACACACATACACACACAGGGTGAAAAGACCTACTTGGATTAAAAACAGTGTCATTTTAAGAACAATGACATAAAACTAGTAGAGAACTGGAGCCAGAAATTAGGAATCAGAAGTTATAAGGTTCCTAACTGTTAGAAAAAGAATTTCTAGCAAGCAATTAGATAGGTCATAGTAAAAATAAAAATTTAAAGCTCTAATATATACATTATCTGCTCTTAAGATAGAACTAATTGCATTTATCAAATGGAATAAGGATGACAGGGACTAAAGAAGAGAACCTGGGGATCCCACCCCAGACTATCTTTCAGCTTCCTGCCACAGCTTTTTTGTCTTCCAGGAAATGTCCCACTATCTTTTTATCTTCAAATCATATCCAACTCTTAAATTATCATTGGCTTCCTTTCAGGATTTTTATAGCCCTTTCTTCAAGCTACACAGTTATCATTCCAATTTGTCCAACTTGAGATCTTCATAGTCCTCCTACTCTGGCTGAACATTTCCAACTTCAACCTCACCACCCTTTAACCCCTTCACCAAGGAGAAGGAGCCTCTCAGCCCTTCCCCTGAGACCTGTATCCTGGCTGAGGTTTTTTTCCCACTCAGCAACTCTCAGGTTAAGCTCAGATTTCCCTGAAGAATCACTCACCCATTCAACACTTTCAATCTGTCTCAAGTGATCTAGCTGCTCCAATAGGCTTTTTTTTTTGTGAGGAGGGAGGACTTTTTCAAGGCTGCAGGTCCTGAAGCCTTGAAGGTTTATTCTGCTTCTAAAACCCATCTTTTCTTTAGGAATAAATTCTTCTTTCCCAAGACTGCAGTTTTTTTCTCCAAAGACACTCCCAAAAGAAGGAGTTTTGGGTTTTCATGCATCCTTCCGTAACACAGGGAATGGGAATCACTGCTGTCAGACACCTCCACTAATTCAAGAGAATCAGTACCTTTTTATGGCACATTAACTAGTTCATTTTATGTGAATGTTTGGTTTAATGTTTACTGAACAATAATTTTTTTTTGTTTCAGCCTCTGAAAATGAAAATTTGAGGTATATTTGATACAGAATCACAAAAAATATTTTCTCTCTCATCTCTTTATAAACACTTCTGGCCGATTCTAAGCGGCAATCCTGCTAGAAAGAGTGATATGATTATACTTAGAGTTTGGATTTTAATTAAGATCAGTTATTTGTAGTAACTGGGGTTCTGTTTTCTAGGGTAACACATAACCGAAACTGTAAGTTTAGAGAGCTTCTTTTATACATGCACTAAGCTGCGTACAGTGTTACAAGAGTTCTGAGATTATTCTGAACCAAGTGATCCATTTTACTCCCCAAAAAGCATTGTACATGGTGGATATCGTGAGATTCCAGGCAAAAAAAAAGGAAAGACAGGAAAAAAAAAATTATGGTGCAAAAAAATCTGAGGAAGAGCAATGGTTCTGCTCTCTCCTGCCTCAGGAAATAAACAGACTGTCCAAAGACTGATTGCAGATCTAACCGTGATGGAGAGTTTGCACAGATCATGGTTGAACATGCTCTCTACTGCACATGCAATTTTGTAGGTATCTATCAGAAGCCTTCAGCATCTCCTTGCATAACTCAGCCCTCTAGTCAGACATTTTATGATATGAAAAGAATTGCTGTCTTTACAAAGAGTGAGTTTGGTCTCAGAATCAACATTTCCAGCCAATTTCTCCAAAACTTGTCTCTTGAAAACCTCTCGATCCTATTAGTGCTACTGTCTTTTCATTACACTTGGGTCACCAGAGCTGTGACTTCATGTAGTGCTGTTAATTGTCTGGGATGTTTTTAAACTTTGCATTTTAGTGAAAAGCATGTGCCTCACTCAGTGAAAAGCTAATTATTCCCTAGAGTAAGAGAAAGGATAGAAAAGACAGAACAAGATAAAAGCATCAGGTCCACACCAGCAGGTAGGGCATGGCACAGGGACCCTTTGTGTCATCCCATGTAGGCTGGAACTTTGGGAAAGCCACTTCATCTCTCAGGAGTTTAGTGTTTCTAGGCCAGCAAACAAACATAATGTTACTCACAATGAAACTACATTTTCATGACCTGTTCGAGAAAAAGAAATGTTGTATAAGAGATTATGATGTACAGTTGTAAAAACTGAAAAAATGTTCATATTTTATTGGCATAACCAATGTAAAATCAGCCATCCCTACACTACTCTGTAAAATATGGGACACAAAGGACTTTATCTCTTGCGTATGTAGCAGGTATAAGGCCTAGGCTTGCTGTTTTAAGGAGAAAATAAATCTTCTCCTCAAGGGGATAGGATGAAAAGGGGGATGAGGAGGGAAAGGAATCAGTGGAGCCTTTAGCAAATACGACAGCTTTACTAGAGACAAGTAGATTATGCAGGTGAAAGAGAGATAAACAAACCATCTGTCCCACCTAGCATGTGTGTTTCTAGAGTGCCTGCCGTTTTTCTTTGCTGGAAGATAGGCAAAATGATAAACCTCTGCTGATAAATCCCTCTTGTGCAGAGTGGGTTCCAGCCCTGGCAGGATCTGAAATTTCAGGGTTGTATAATTCAAGCACTTTACCAGACATAGTCTCACATACGTAGCTCATGTTAATTGTCAAACACAAGGCCTCATGGAAGATATCAATAATTCTGTGCAATCAATGCGCACCCATGGCTTACCTGTGTGCTATCACTTTTCATGACCAGGGCAGTCCTAGCACTTCCAGCTACCCTGTATAACTCTGAAAGCTCAGACTGGCTTTTCCTACACCTCAGCTAGCTTCTAATCCTGTTTTATTTTTTCCTTTTTTCTCTTAATAAAAAAATCCAAACAAACAAACAAACTACAACAACAAACTAAAAAAAAACCAAACCAAATTAAAAAACCCTCCCTCCCCCCAAAAAAAACAAAACCAACCAACCAACAAACCAAACAAAAAAACCCCAAAACCAAACAAACAAACGAAAAAAGGAAACCCACACAAACAAACAGATTTTTAATACATATTCACAAATCTCAAAGCTCTGTGGAATTTCACAGATGACTGACGGTTTCCCACATTAACAGGTCTAGCACTGAACCATTTATTCAATAATCCAATATATTCATACACTAGCATCCTAATAATCAGGCCAGTTGGCACTAAGTGATCGCAAGATAGCTCCAAATAGATTTCAAATGGTATAGAGATTTTTTACTGTGGAAAAACTGTCAGTGGTATCCTTGAAATGATGAAATATTTTAGTGTAGACAGGATAAATGTTTTCATCCCTCCAAAGCTACATGTAGTGCAATGTAGCATATGTGGGTAGTGCAATATTTCCAAAGTGCAAAATCCTGAGTCACTGCATGGAGCACATCCCCATGGATTGGCTCACTCATTCTGCTATAAAATTCTCCCTTCCAGCACTGAAAGTTGTCACTTACCATACAGATTTGGCTCTCTTCAGTGTGATCATACAAATGTCATCTGAATCATCACTTGAATGCCTGGAATCTCTGGCAAGAACTGCTGGTGATTCCCTTAGAAACCTCTCCTTGGATGAGTAAGTGACCACAAATGATGAAAGACAGGGCAAAGACAGATTCTCCTTTCAACAGCAGTGCTTCCTGGCACACGTTTGAGGACATGGTAACATATTGTCAGCCGAGCCTGCACTGCTCTGCTGAAGTTGGTGCTTTAAGCAGTGGGAAAAAATTGCTCAGGCAAACAGCATGCTTAGTACTTGAATATCAGTTTCTTCCATAACCTGAGTTCATCAAATCTGTACAAGATTCAAGGTGCTTTGCTGCCCATGGTGGAGCTGAGGCACAACTGAACTGCAAGGACCATTTCGCAGAATTCCTGCCCAACAACTAGGGCCTTAAACCTTCCCTGGAAAGCTTTATTGTGCTAAAAGTTATACTGTGGCACATTCCCAGAGATGCCATTATCTTGGTGAAGAGGTTACACAACCTCACCAGACTCTCCGATCCCTGTATTTTTCAGACTTTGCATCCTGCCCACCAAGGAGCTCACCTTTGCACACAAGAGGTGTCAGGAAATCCTACGCGATGTTTTACCACACTGGCACATAGATCTGTGCTCCTTTTCTCATGAGACAGCAGCAGTTCTTTCATCATAGGAGTGTAAAAATCAACAGTCATGATTGTCTGCAAGTGTTCTTGCTGCCAAGGCATGGCTAATTAGCTTTAACTGCCAGCAGCAGCTCAGCTGGGGCTGGGGGTGTCACCAAAATTTACATTAAGAGTTAATCGTTGTAGCTGAGTTTTGCCCTCTGCTACCCCAGAGGAACCAAGATCTTCCAGTAATTATACTTGACCTGAGCTGGTTTTTAATTTAAACATGCAGATGTGGGAAAATTGTGTGAAGATACATGAGCCAAAAGATGGTAACACTTTCAAAATCTGGAAAGAAAACGCGGTGCAGGACTGTAGAGTCCATTGCCAAAGCAACAGTGATGTAGCAGTGTTAAGGCTGTTATGCTCAAATCCCTTTATGAATCTGGATTTTTGTGCCTAAGATTTGTCCATAAACAATAAAACAGGATATTCCTCAGTAAAAGGTAGAGAAGTCTGAGGTTTCACCTTACTCTATGAAAATTATGTTGTAGTCCTCGCAAATAGGGCAACTTGTTCAGGCAATCTGGTGTTAATGACCAAAATGTTTCATCATCCAAAGAAGAAAACCATAAGTGGATCATAATTAAGTGAAAATAGTCATTTACTACATTAGATCAATTCAGAGGTTACCACTTATAATTTTGAACTACAATTATCAATTTATAGTTTAAAGTGAAGTATGTCTAAATTACCACATGGGAGTATCTCTTTCACAGAGGACACATTTTAATAATTATTCTAATATGCAATAATAAAACATGACTATAGTAAAAGACTCACATAACAGAATATATATGCACAGCACTTTACAAATGGTATTTTAAACTCCATAATTTTCCTCGTTCTTCTTGATGTTCATTGTATCATATGCAGGGGACAATTTTGAATAAAATTACTAATGAGGAAATAAAGTTGTACTGAGAGTTATTTTTGGCTAATATTTGAACAGGGCCATAAGGATACATTTGTCCTCATTTCCTAAGTAAAGTTTTAGTAGGTCATAATAATGAGGTTCATTACTACAGGATTCATTTGTGCGCAGGGGGTCTCACATGCCCCAAATACAGCTCAGCTCCTAATTGGACTACATGCACAAATCAAGATTCAGAAAGCTCCACAAAAAAGGGAATTTCCTTTGCCCTTTATATTTTTTTCCCCTACAACCTGCTCAGACTTCTCATCCTCCAGGCTCCTTGACTCTTGGCCTGGACTCACTTAACTCCCTGCTTGCCTATTTTTTCAAATTTACAAGCTGTAGGTATTATTTCAGCTACTGCCTGTGTTGAATATCATATCCTTTTCCCCACCCCTTGTCTGTAAAATATTCTATACGTTCTGGGTTTGACTTCAATGTTTTCTCTTGGGAGAGTTTCTGGACCAGCAGGAGTGCTGGTGCAGAAATAACCTAACATTGCTAACACTGGTGTTCAACTCTGTATTTGGCTAAATAGCTCAGTGATGATTATTACTATCAGCATGAAATCACTTTGGAAAAGCCCATTAACACTAATAAAGGCTTCCTGTAGATTTAGTAGCCCATGATATAATTACTACAATTAAAGAGTATGAAATCTCTTATTCAGATTTAAAGCTAAATTAGAAAACAGGAAATTTTTAAAATGATCACCTATTCCCTCTCAAATCTGATGGGGGCAGGGGGGATTTATCAAGTGTTCATTAATAGATATTTTTCCTGTATTTGGAGTCTAACTGCAGGTTCTTTTGAATTTTTTTTTTTTTTTTTGGGAATCCTGTGCAATTAACTAGTCTTGACATAAAGTGAAGCAGTGAATTGCACTGCGCTATGAAACATGCCAGTGATAATTGCACTCCACGTTAGTGTTTTCAAACAAAATTTACCCTTTCAAATGCTTTCCTGAAAAAAAAAACACAATAAAGACTCATTTGAAAAAGGGATGCAAACAACAGTGGTCAAAGTTTCTTCATTATCCCAAGCAAATTCCCCAGAGGCATTTTCACAAAAGAGTCAACAGACACAATTCATGAATGTGAAACCACAGAAGGACAACTGTATCAGAACTTTGAGAGCACCAATCTCTCTGAGTCAGGACCAAGCAGGCCTGGACCAGCACCAAGAACACAACCTTTAATCATGACTAGAGATCACTTTTCTCCTCTCTCTTTCATTTTTCTTCTTTCAATGAAAAAAGCCATAAAAACTCCACACTTAAGCAGAATTTTGCAAAAAGACGCTCTTACCTTTTTTCTTATGGTTGTTCCCAATGCTTATTCTTCCACTATTGAAGGCAAAACAAATAAATAAATCAGTTGAAAAATAAAGTAATTTTAAACCAGTCTTACAAACTTTGATATCTTCTATCCTTCAAAACATAGTTCTCTCCATCAAGCAGAAATACTTGTTAGCTACTTTTACATATCTAGGCTGAAGGAAAGATAATAGTAGGTACTTTTTCCCATTATTTTGGAACATATACAGAAAATTATGTTGTATTTGCCACTTCCCAAACAATTATGTTTTCTGCTGTTTGTAAATCATTCTATTATTATTTCTGGTTTTCTAAGGTTTTATGCTTAGCCAATGCTCTTAGAAACAGACAGCTAAATATAACTTCCCATATTGTTTCTCTCCATGAAACAGATGACCTTGAAAGGCATCGGTAATTCTCTATTACAGAACTCATAATATTATGATGCATCTTTAGGAAGCATCTGTTAATTAAACTAGAGTAACTTTCTTAAAATGTTATGTCTTTAAAAAAATCAACTTTTGTCACATACCATGATAGGGTATGTCTGTGTCATTGTTACAGGGCTAATAAATAACAATAACATACAATAAATTACATTGATATATGTGCTTAAAAGCCTGTTGTTTCCAGTTTAGGGACTCTCTTCCTGCTTGTTATTACTTTTCTTTCTGAAGGCTAGTAGAAATCATTAGTGACACTGCAAACAGCTGATGGTTCAACTGCTGCACTGAACTCCCCCACCTGATATTGTGTAGCTCCCCTGAGCACCTTTGGTGGGTTTGGAGCCATATTACTAAGACTAATTCGGCTTAGATAATTTGGACCCTCACTTCTGTGCTGTTGTGTTAAAGAGCTATCTCAAAAGCATGTAGCGTGTGGTTAAACTCCTATATATAATATGTAAGGAAATGTTAAAATTTGTGCACTTTCTGAGAAATGTACTTTTGTCAACCAGCCAACACCCAAATAATGGAAGAATAAAGTATAATAGAAATGAACGTATAGACAGTATCTTAAACGTGTTATTAGGTTTTTTTCCTTCTGAAATGATTAATCAAGGGACAGTTCATTAAATGTAATTTAGTGCTAGTCATAATTTTGGTTAGTCACAACAGCTAAAATATTTTCCTCTCAATACTCTGAACAAAACACATCAAATTCCCTGCTCCTACCTTATTAAAGCAATTTTTGTCTGGAAAATTGAGGAGGCAAGTAAATAGTGAACACACAGACCAAATGGTTGCAGCATGCTGAGATATCAAGGGGCACCTTGGGATATTATCACAGCCAAAGGAAAATCTACCTCCTGAAGAACATGAAGTGTGTTGTAAAGAGCATTTAGGCACCAACGCCTGCAAGCATGATGCACAAAGGCCTCACTTATATGCTAAGAAATTCAGAAAGGGAATAGCATCTGAAATTTTGCCTCAAAAATTGCATTTAGCAATTTAGCACATTGTAACAAAACTCTGTGCCTAAGCATGGATACAGAAGCTTGAAATTTGTCTTGGAATTTATCAGTGATGGCCTGAGCAAGGTGTGTCTGCTGATCAGTGATAAGATCGAGCAAAGAGCAAACACTCCTTAGTGCTGAAGAATGCTGAGAACAGCTTGACCAAACTATCAGATCCACCACGAAGACATGCAAGACACTCTCCCTGACTGAGGCTCGGAGCAGCAAGGATGTGCTGGCCCTGACACGGAACAGAGAGCCAGGAGTGTTGAGCAAAATAAGCTAAAGAGCTCCTAACACCTTTTTCAGCTCAAAGCATATTTTTCTTATTAAGTCTGATACCACATAATCTAAAAAATGCATATGACTGTTAGTCAATCATTTTATACTCCACAAGGCCAGTCCCACTTTTGCACAGGGAGGACCTCTATCACATCACCCCAAGGTGTGAGAAGATCCTTCCCTGAGTGGAAATACCCCTCAAGGTTACTGCTCGAGGCTGAGCAAAAGGTGTTTGACCATGATTGTTGGTATGGGGGTGAGTAACATCAAGCTCTCCTTAATAATTTTCTTGCTAGCTTTAATATAATTGCTGCAATATTGCTTCAAAAATAGTGCATTATACTAGTAGCTATAGCTATGCATACTGTGTAGCAAATAATTCTGATTAAGCTCTTTTTCCCCTAATCTTTACAATTATTGTTATTAATTAAAATAAATAATTTAATATATTTATATAAATAGATCAGGTTTGCCATCCTTAGTCCTGTGGACAAAAGTGTATAAAGCTTCAATTACACCTGTGTAATCCTTTAGACATAAACCATTGACAAAGTCTGGGGCGAAGATTGGATCCAGCTGCACCCAGGCTTCTCTCTGACGAGGAGTTTAGAAAGCAAGGGGTTCCTTTCTGCACCTTGTGACTCAAGAGGAGAGTTTCTCTAATAAATTTTGGAGTATGGAGTTCCCACTCTGCCTGCAACACGTATTCAGCACAGCCACAGACAACCCTTTCTGCCATGAAAACAGATTTTGCTGGCCTTGCTAGTTAGCAATCTCACTCAGGCACTATGACATCTCAGCAATATATTATTTTGGGTTTCAGAATTCACCGCTTCTGTCTCCCAAAAAAGGTGCACTAACCCCTGAGCTGAATGCAAGCCTGGAGAAAAGTGAATTCCATCCCCTCCCTTGAAGCTGTGCCTGTCCACAAAAGAGACTGGGTCCTTTGCCCAGGAATAGAATCATTTTTTAATTAGTTGTTTAACAAAATGCACTTCACTGACAGATGGAAAATTTAAATTATATCTTCCTGATAAAGTCTGAAAAAGCCACAGACATTAAACATTATTCAACAGACTTTGAAGTAATGACAGTCAGTATTGGGGTGAATTATAGAGATTACAGTTGGCTTCCTGTTTCTTCTCTGTGCTCATAATGCTTGGTGCAAATACTTTGGAAAAACTCCCCATGACACACATTGATGTTTGTGGATCTCTTCAGAAGGGATTTTACCTAGATAGCTCCATTACTATCAATTAATCTTCCATATGTTTTCCTGTCTGCCTGAGGAACTTCCAAATACATGTGACCCTGTAGGCAGCCTGTAAAGCCATGCCAGGCACAGAGAAAACCATGTGTCTCAGGGCCACAAGCTCTTATTTGTGGAACAGTGTAGGCAAAACGGAAGGGGAAGGATTCTTTGAGGAGGTTCTGCCATCAAAAGTAGTAGTTGAAGAAATAGGACAGAGAACAAACCTGTCCCAGAGAGGGCTAAAGAGCAATTATGCCTAAATTATCATTGACTCAAACTGGTCTTCTTGACATGGAGGCTGATCTGAAACAAGAGGCAATAAAATTCTGCATACTGTCATCACAATTATATCATTTCACAAAGCATGATTAGCAAATACTGCTTTTATACGCAATCTACACTTTGCTGTGACTGAAAGAATACCACCTTGGGATTTTTAAATTGCTCCACCTAAGAGAGGTTGACCTTACAACTAATCAACAGGCAATTTAGGTTGCAGCAAAGAAGCAGTCCTTAGCCAAAAGGACATTGCATTTCCAACACTGAAGGTGGGAGACAGTGCTTCAGGGCATAGTTAACATGAGTTGGTAATAAATAAATGCTGAATAATGAAGAGGAAATAAATTCTGATTCTGAAGAGATCCTCAAACATGATACTTAAACATGATTCCAAGGTGACATCATCTTCTAAGAAAGCAAAGATGAAGGAGTTAGTTGAGAGGTAGCTTCACATACAGAGAGCTAAATAATATCTTAATGCTTTGCAGCTGCAAAGAGACTTCTAAGGTACTCTAAGCGTTAGGGTGTGTAGAATACATAGTTTTCTCTTCATTCACTTTCACTCCTCCCAAGATATTCACAACAGTGTCGTTTCTATTTCAATGTGTACATACTTTCCCTATTTTATTTTACTCCAAGTTGCCCTGGGTTAAGGGTGCTTTTATGGTAATAGGGAAGTTGGTATAATGGAAATTCCTCACAGCTAGTCAGAAAAAAATCCCCTCAGGCAGTAGGTAAGGAGCAAAAGCTATTAAAAAGAAGGGCAAAACATATGAAATAGAAATGGCAAGGTGGGTCTGATAAAATCTAAGGGCGAGTTAGGATTTCTGGAATTAAATAGACAAATTTAATGAATCTCATTCTAGCAGTCAATTAGGCAAAATGAAATAAGAATATTAGGAATTTTAAATGCAATTAGAGAATTAATCAAAAATTAATGACTATAATGATTATCAGTAATTATCAGGGTACAGTCAGCTAGATATTCATCTATCTCTACTCCAGTTATTTTACTCGTGAGTGATTCTTTTTTTCCTGCACATATTCTTTTCCCACTTGTGTTTTTCTGTCCTTTTGACTGAAAAGCCTTTGGGACAGAAGCCATCTTCCACATTTTGACTGAAAACCCTGGGCTATGTTAGAGTAATGTAAAATGAATAATCCCACCAAATTAAATTTAAAAAACCCTGTTCCCTCTGTAGAAAAAATATTTAAAAGGGCTTTTAAAAGAGAAGAAATTATTTTATTCTGATTCCTTAGTTGTCAAGACAAAAATTGCCTTGACCTTCAATAAAGCCAGAATTTCACTTCAATTACCTGAGAAGCAACTAGCTCTGGATTCACCCAAAGCATGGCCTTTTAATAAAATAATAAAACTGGGAAGCCTGGAAATAAGATCACAAGTCTCCTGCGTTTGTGTTTTCTGCAAACAGAAGGGCTGGACGAGGTTGCAGAGACCCCACAGTGTATCCTTGCAGAAATGTGGAAGGCGTTGGGGCAAGGGGCCGGGATTACTGAGCTGTGCCCTATTGGAGTCTTGCATCTGCCATGTTTCCAGGTTCCCAAACGGGAGTGAGCTGGCCAGGAAGTTTCATAAGGGAGGGAATAGAAGTAGGATAATTTGGCCAGCGTAACTGTGATCTTTCTGTATTCTTGATCTAAATTACATTTTTATGTGCATGAAAAGACATAAAGGAATTACTACTCCAGCAGTAAAAGTTACCCAGCTGGATAACTTTTTCAACCCGATGTTATCCATTCAAGATTTTAAAAAAGAGTTGTTTAAAAATTTTGAAAAAAAAAAAGAAAAATCAAAATCCTAGAGAATTGGAGAATGGTAAAGGCTAAAATATTAAGAGTAACAAACCCTAATATTATCTCCTCCAACAGCTGACTTCTGATTTTCTGCCAGTCACCAATGCAGAAGACTTGTTGCAGAATGGTGATTTTCCAGCTTACTAAACAAGTTTCATTTGACACGACAGTCATTTGTGAGCCATGAACACATCCAAAAAAATCAGGATAATTTTTCCTCATGACTAAATTAGTCATGATTTTTTTCTTGTTCTCAATGCTCAGCCAGTTCCCAGATCTATAAAACAAAAGGACATCATTGGCGAATTTCCAAGTTTACCTGCAGCTTGATTGTGGAAGGGATCCCAACAGGCCATTTTGCTCATTCCTCAGTGGAATAAATGCATCAGTTATCTCTTTGGCTTTCCTGACACATCTGTCTCAGAATACTTAAAATCCCTGCATGATGGAAACTCCACTATCTCTTTTGGTAAGTAATCTCAGTGTGTATCTCAGAAGTTGGAACTTTCCTTTCCTTGCTCCTCCTCAATCCCTTTTTCTTCATGCTTTATAGTATTTTTTTCCCATTTCTCTCATAAATTATGCTTTTTAGAACTTTAATATCTCTGAACTGCTCAAATTATCAAACTGAGCACAACATTCCAGCCAAGGTCTTACCAGTGCTGAGTACAGCAGAAGGATTACTTCATGAGTCTACAGGCTGTTCATGTTCTTTGTACAGCCCAAGGTAGTGTTTAATGTGCTTTGCAATAGCATGAAACTTTTTGATTGTAGAAGGTATGTGACCTTCTATAGCTTCAGATCCTTTTCTTAAGAGCCACCAGTTAAGTTGTTCCCATCAGCTTTTTATATAGCAATAGACCGTTTCAACAGAAATATACCATGTGGAAATTGCCCCTCAGTTTTTCATTATTTGGAGTTTTTTGGATCATTGAAGCATCATGTCCTCTGCAGATTTATTGTTTAACCTCTGTTTTGTCACCTGTGTCATTAATGAAAATATCAAATAGAAATAGACACAGAACAGACTCCTGCAGGTACCATTTCATAGCAGCCTTGCATCCTAATAGTGAACAATTTGCAATATTTTCTATGGTTCCATTTTATAACCAGTTTGCCATCCACTCTGTAACTGTTTCACAAAGAACACATTTTTACGTTGCTTTTGAAACAGTCAAAACTTTACTGAAGCCAACCAGGCCTGTTTGTTAAGGAAATAAAAGTGAAGTACTGTATTTAAAATCTCTAGTTCCCAATGAATTTGTGTAGTTGTCAATCATTCTTACTTCATATTTCTAAGATTTTACAAATGATTGGATCATTTTTCTAGGATACCAACTTCAAATGATTGGTTCACAATTTCTTGGTCTATTTTCTTTTCTGTTTTAAAGATAAGCTCTATATTTGGCTACATGGTTTGGGTTTGGGATTTTATCTGTGTTTTCCTAACTGTTATGATACAATTTGCAATCATCTCCAGGCCTAGAATTTTCTCTCCTCCTCCTGCATTTCTATAGGCTCCAACATTTGCTATTATTTGCTGTTCTCTGTTTCAGATGACCTCTCGGTGGTGACCATATATATACCTCCCTCTGTAGGGTAGTGGAATTACCCTTGCTTTGTCTTTCCTCTGCTCCCAATGGGCATATGGAATGATTCCTTATGCCCCTTGCTAGTTATATGTCAGTTTTGTGCCTTTCTGGTTTTGTCCCTCCTTTCCCTTTTATTTTTTATTTTGTAACTTTTGCCTGATGAAGGTTTTAGGTTTTTTATGCTTCTGTTTTGTAGTTGAGGTCAACAAAGCACCCATGAGTCAGCAAAACTAGTCACATAAGATGCTTTTGATCTTCCCTTCAATTTGGGATGATTTGTGTTTATGTCCTTCTCTTGGGGGCTTACTGCCAATAATGGCAAAAGATTAAGTCTCTTGCTTCTATTCTACTTTCCTGTTTAATCCAGTTTCTCTTATAAATGCAGCCTCTCCTCCTGAGCCCTTATGGCAGATCCAGTTAGTTATGATCTTTTAAGGTATCCTTTACCATATATATATTTATATATTTTTAAAAATATATATATTTATATTTCTGCAAGGGTTGGTTAATTGGGAACTGTCAGCCTGTTGATTTCCTCTTTCCCATTTCTCCTTCAATTTCTTGAGAAAACATTTCAATCGTCTCTTTTTTAACCAAGCACTTAAATGCTCAGTGTCCCTCCCCCCTCTGAAAAGTTGGTTTCAAGACACAGATATGCATCCTGCTGGTATCTGGTATTATCCTTGAACACTCAACAAGGCAGGCACAAACCACAGTAATATTTTAGATGTTTACAGGGTCTGACTCTGGTTCACTGGCTTGCTAATAATTTGGTTTCCTGTGATCCAAGGGCATCAGCAAAGTGCAGTCACCCACAGCCTGCCAGGTTGCACGCAGCTCCGAAACCTTTGGGTGACGCACACAGTGAAAGAACCACACCACAGCAATTAGGTGTCTGAAACCACCTAAAAATCAGTGTCACCCTTTTCCACAGGGATCTTCTGAACTGCTCAGGAAGAGAGTGTTGTCCTGCTTTGTTAAGGGATAGACATGGAGTCTCCTTCCTGTGACAAGCTGAGTCTTGAAACAGGCACAGATATGGGTGCAAGATCAACAACCTAGAAAGTATGGAGAAAAACATCTAAAAGAGTTGAGGATATAAAATTAGCAAATTCTGTGAGTCACAAACACACTATTTAAAAAAGAGAAAACTTACAGGGCTTATGAATTTGTAAGTATTTCTAGCTGTAGATTATAAATAAGTTTTGCTAAAACTGTAAGTATAGAAATAAATACAACAATCTGGACATTATTGAATTTAGGATAAAAACAGTGGAATTGACACTACATTTAATTTGGATTCAACAAAAATGTTGGACCCTTATGTCCCTAGAAAGGGCACCAAGCACATAAAATGTCCAACCATCTTCTCCTTCTTTGCTTCCATAACTTTTAGAGAGAGACCAATTCCTACAGTCTTCAGCTGCCTGTTTCAGGACTCTCCCACAAAAATTATCTTTGGTATAGTGATAGCAAATGAGCTCATTGATAGCAGTTATACATTGATCAGCCCATCAAAGACTTTAGGGGGATCTTTCAGTATTTCAATATCTTCTTTCAGACAACTTCTGTAAGACAAATTATTATAGGAATATGCTTTTAAAACTGTTGAGGGAGCTCTACTAAACCTATCTGAGTGTCTAGTCCTTAAAACTCCTACCTTTGTGTTGCTAAAATTGTTACCAGCTTTGTTAGCAGCTTTCTTACCAGCAATGTCATAGAACTGTCTTTCCTGGGTAAGAAAGCCTTTTCTGGTCAGGCATTTTTAGAGTGCCTCTTACTTTATTTCAGTGTTACAAGGTAAGCTGTGAAACCATAGAATTTGTGAGTTATGTTTTCATTGCCATCTTCTGCATTTGTGTCTTAATCAATGCACAGCCTGCTCATATTTGCCCATTAATACTTTGTATACTGAACATTTAAAAAACTCTTACCATGTACATATTGAATACAATATGAAATTTGACATACTTCCTTGTATTTTAATGAATTAAACTACTCCCATACTGCCTTTTAAAAACAATAGCTAAAATGGTGAATTTTCCCTTTCCTTTTCCCCAAGCAGTTAACCAAAACACACCTCCCAGATGGAGAGAGTGCAGAATTTGCGCCGTTAAACTGCAGCTGTTTCTCATATGGGTGAGCTCCAGAGATGTGATGAGGGATTCAAATCTTGGGAGGAGTCAGGCACAGAAGGAGAAAGCTCTATCTCAAGTAATTTCCTGCCTTCCTAGTTATTGGAAAATCAAATGAAAATTATAAAAAAATTTCTTCAAGGCTTCTGTGAGTTTTTTTATCTGTAATCTCATTTTTTTAATTGAAGCATTTTAAATACATGCTATTTTTTGGATTTTAAAAAAGAGGGCAGAAAATGTCACACAAATATGTTAGACAAACAAAAACATAATTTTGTTTACCATATAAATTATGTGTACTTCATAAAATAAGAGACTTTTCAAACAAAATGCAACAATTGCCATCTGTTTGCAACAGAACAAGTACTAGGAAAAAACACAAATTAGATGACTTCTTTCTAGTTCCACTGCTTATGTTTCTCTAAGTGCAGTTTCCTAAGAGAAAAAGGCTGATACTATAACACTCCTGATTTCTCTCCTCAATTTTGAACCCATTGCCCATTTCAAATAAATTTATAGAGAGTGAGAGGTTTCAAAGGTATCTAAGCTCCTCCAGGTTGAACTGAAGACTACAGTGAAAGAAACAATGAAATGTATCTAAAATTTGTGATGAGCTTTACCACTACCCTCGATTCCACTTATCCGTCAATTGAACACAGCGAGGAAAGCTGCAAATCTGGGCTCAAAGAAGTGAAAAATAGCAAGAAGTTGAAGTGTCGAGCACAGCCCTTGTTCCTTGGGTTATGAGGAGGAAGGAAAAGGCATCCAGGCAGGGAGATGGGGTGAGAGTTGTCCCCCTTGGCTTATGCCTCATTTCCCAGCACGGAAAGGAAACATCCCTGGGTGACACGTCCAGCTTCATCCTATAGCTATGAAACATTGGCTGAACTCTAACACAAAGCAATCAAGAACAGGACAGAGAGTGCATGACTTAGAATGGTTGGCTTTGTTAAGTTTTATTGTAAAATGTTTGTCATCATACAAAGTAATGATGGAAAAAGGCTCTTTTCCACGTCCTTCCTCTCCCCTGACAGCCAGCAAAATTCTTTAATGAACACTTTACACACTCTGTTGGTTTATAACAGGACCAAAAAACTGATCTCACTGAAGTCTACTAATGGCCAGTGACACTGCTCACCCCCACCAAAGCAAATTTTGCACTGTTTTCAGCCTTCTTTCCTTATTTGTCTCCCATTTAAGTATGACAAAAGTCTCATTTCACATAACTTCAATATAGCCCAGGGAATTAATTTCAGGAAAATAGGAGGGAATAAGTATTAATGATGTCAGGATAGTATTTTTTAAAATGTATTTATTTAATATAGAGCATAAACTATGCATGGAAGACTTGTAGGTGACTGTCTGAACCTGGAGGTTACTGATGTGTGAGACATCCCAGCAGAGCCCTGTTGAGGACTATACTCTCTCAGTGATTGCTAACCTACCAGAGATGCATGAGGTTATGCTTTGTTGACACCTACAACCTACTTAGCATTTATTTCATATGTAAGCCCAAAGAACATCAGAAGAATAATTCTTTCACCAGCCTAAGAGTGGAGACAAATCAGATCCATGATCCATGTGTTCAGCAGTTCATGCCTTTATCCAGAATATGGGAGTCAGGAAAGCAAAAATATGTGCTCTGACCAAAAAAAAAAAAAAAAAAAAAGAAAAATTGGTATGTCTATATGCCTTGATGTAAATGGCTGTAGAAACTTGATGTAGGACTTTGCTCTGCCCAGGCTATTCCACTTGAATGATCATTTGCTGAAGACTAAATATGCATCTGAGAGTAAGTTCATGTAGTGTTGCATTTGGCCCATTTACCAGGTGCTGTGGAAACAGTTTAGTCCCTGCTCCAGTGAATTGGTATAATATTGTAAGATTTGTGCATGAACAGTCACCTTCCTGATGACTATTCAGGAAAAAATAAGCAGAATTTTTAGGAAAAATACAAAATCACAAACCCTCACCTTCTGGTTTCCAAAACAGCTAAGCAACCCATACAAGGCTGGAACAACTTTACCAGGATTATATGAGTGTCCGTAATCTCATGTTTATGGAGTATTTCAGAAAGACAGGAGTAAGTTTCCTAAAATGAGTCGGTTGGACAAAAGAAGGAGGAAGGAGACATCTCTACATCTAATAATTATTTAAGAAACCTGATCCTCTTCCCAGTTGTCTGCATGCTTACAGAAGTGGAGATTACCTTAGTAAATCAGGTAGTCTCCTTCCAGACTTGAAGAGATATCAGCATTTTCCTTCTTGGAAGAAAGGATTATTTGAGCTGATGGCTTATGGCAGGACTTGGCTGTTCATACTGTACTCCCTGTAAGTAAGAGGCCCCAGTGCTGGACTGAGAAGGCAGTGGAGAGCGAGCAAGGTTGAACGATGTCAGTCAGCTCAACACGCTACATGCTAGCCATTCTAACATTCTTCCAAACTCAATTAGGCTTCTGTACTCCCAGTTTTGGTCTTGGAAATTTTCCTATGCATATACAGAAATCCCTGGAATTGCTCTTACTATGTGTTGTGCACTTTAAATGTATTGGGGTACCTAAAATTAAATGCTATTGAATTGTGTCATGGTTTGACACTGGCTCAACACCAGGCACCCACGACAGTCACTCGCTCACCCTCCCCTGCCACAGCTGGGCAGAGGAGGGGAGGAAAAAAAATTGACAAAAGCTTCATGAGTGAGATAAGGACTGTGAGAAAACACTTCAAGGGCAAAACAAGCTCAGCTTAAGGTTGCAAAGTGGTATATTACTAACAGAATCAGAAGACAATAATGACAAGTAAAATAAGCCCTTAAAACACCTTTTCCCCCCAGCCCCTCCTTCCTTCCCACTGACAGTGCAGGGAGACAGGGCATGGGGGTTTTGGTCAGTTCATCACCGAGATTTTCTTCCACTGCTCTGGGAGAGGAGTCCTTCCCCTGTGAGGCCGTGGGGTCTCCATGAACTTCTCCAATGTGGGTCCACTCTGACGGGCAGCAGCCAAACCGCACCTGCTGCAACGTGAACTCCTCCACGGGCACACAGTCCTCCCAAAACTGCTGCCATGTGGGTCTTTCTTTCCACGGGGTGCAGTCCTCCAAGGACAGGCTGCTCCAGCCTGGAAGCAGGGCCCCCTCTCTCCTCCGGGTCTCCCACTGGATCACAGCCTCCTCCAGGCATCCACCCGCTCCGGCATGGGCACCTCCCCCACGGGCTGCGGGTGGATCTCTGCATTCCCCGTGGATCCCCACGGGCTGCGGGTGGATCTCTGCATTCCCCGTGGATCCCCATGGGCTGCAGGGGCACAGCTGCTTCTCCATGGCCTTCACCACGGCCTGCAGAGGAATCCCGACTCCGGCTCCAGCCCCTGGAGCACCTCCTGCCCCTCTTTCTTCCCTGACCTTGGTGTCTCCATGTTGTTTTCCCTCACATGTTCTCACCTCCTCCTCTTCTCTGACTAGAAGCAAAAAACCCATGACTTTGTTTTGATTTTCTTCTTAAATATGCCATCACAGAGGCGTTACCAGCCTCTCTCATTGGCCCAGGTTTGGCCAGCAGCATGTCCATCTTCAGAGCCATCAGCCATTGGCTCTGCTGGACATGGTGGAAGCTTCCAGCAGCTTCTCACAGGAGCCACCTTTGTGGCCCCCCTGCTACCAAAAACCAGGCCATGCCAAACCAATGCAAATTGCAATGCCTAAATCCTCTTTAGAGTCTAGCTCTATCTCTTTGAACCTTCTGCTACCAAATAATGAAGACACAAAACTGCACCTCTTAAGGCAGTCTGGTACTCTATCAATTTTTCGGCCTTATGCCAGCATGAAAAGCCCGCAGAGAGAAGGGTTTTTGTCAACTGTTTCAGAAGCCTTAACAAAAAGCAACATATAATAGCAAAAAGTTTAAAAAAAACCAAAAAAACAAAAAACAAACAAAGCAAAACAAAAAACAAACCAAAACCAAGCCAAAATAACTATGTAATTTAGGTATTATTTAAGACAAGAAGTGACAAAGCAGAAGAAAATAGATATTATAAGGGAAGAGAATAATACCTGATGGGACCAAAGGGACAAAGGAAGATGTCTTTGGGAAGGCAGAAGTTTCCAGGATGCAAAGTTGAAAGGCACTGGAGTACTGGGCAATCACTGTCATTCCTGCCAACAGCATAAAGCATCTTTGGAAGAGAAAAATAAAATGGGAGCAGTAAGAGAGTGCAGGATTGAGAATGTTCCATTATCAATGAATTAGTAACCTATTTTCATGAAGTTTGTTACTGCCACACTCTCCTGGAGAGACTTTGTACCTCACAGAGTTCTCTGAGCTCATGCCAGCACATGCAGGGACACAGCAGAATCCCCCACAGCAGAATTGCCTCCCAGCCAGCAATGCAGCTGTTTGCTGGTTAACAGCTGTCTGTGCAACAATATGGTTGTTATTATTAATTAACTACAAATTCAGTAGATGGCTTCCAAACAGAGTACAATAGTCTATGAAAATACTGAATAATTCCAGATCCACAACAGATAAAAGTTTGGAGCCTCACTGATGCACACTGACAGCAAGCTGTTGCCAATAATTTTCTGAGCACAGATTTTTATCTAAAGACATACTATGGTTTTGCCCAGACCAAATTTCTGCAGCTTGCTTGGCAGTTTATAATACAGGAGAGCTGTCTTAAAAAAGCAAAATGCTTAATATCCATTTCTTGGTTTTTTCCATTAAGCCTGATGTCAAACCAGTCTCAATTCATGTGGAACTGGAACAGTTTGACAAATCCATACGGAAAGAAAGTATCCCTTCCCTTCTTCTCTCAGATAAGCAGCGTGTTTCAGACAGCTTGGAACAGATGTGTACATGGTACTCAGAATGATTTGTGCTATCAACCAGTGCTGAAAACATTCTGGTTTAGGCCCTGGTGGACCTGTTTTGTGATGAGTGCCTTACACTCACCTTCACCTTGAAAATGGCTCAGCTCTTTGAGCCGAGGATGGGTTTCGGAACAAAAATCAGCTTTGCACTTGAGATAAATTTTTAACCTTGACAGTGAATAAAATGGATGACAAATTTCCCAGTACATTAGAGTCCAGAGAGCTTCATGCAGAAGTGCAGGAAGATTTGAATTTGATAAAACTAACAAAATAGTTATTCCTTCTTCTTTAGAGTACTTGCTTTGTGACAGATCAAAACAGGAAGTGAGTTCATAAAGTTGCCAGGTTTGAAAGGGCGCTGCCAGGGACACTTCGAGCATCTTCACTCTGAGGCTACGCAGAACCCCTGGGAGTTATTCAGCCCCTTAGACAGGAACAAATATAAGTAAGTAGCTGGAGATGTCAGTCAGTTTATGCCCCTGACTGTCCTGTGCAGGCATGTGTCTTACAGGGATTAGAAGTTCCCAGTGAAAAATTAAACCAGTACCACTTGCATTGAGCCAGGTGGAGAAAGAAATAGAAAAGCACCCAGTTGGCTGATTTCTTAAATGCTTTGGGACCATATGGTCAATTTTCAATTTTAAAAGTGTTAAAATCCAACTTGACACTTTTCTCAAATATCCCTTTATGGCTATGTGAATACACCTGCAGGTCAAAAATAAATGCGAGTGGTTTAGAGGACACTTCAAAATTTAAAGATCCATCTAGAAAACCCGTCTATTTCTTCCATTAGGTGATACTGCCCCTGCAGTTCCGACCTTTGAAAGTTGCATTTCTTGGCTGGCCATGATGAAACCCCCATGCCATTAGCCCTGCACATGCAATAGAGAGCATTGTACAGTCTAATTTATCTTAAGAACTTTACTCCTGAGACAAGCAAGGAATATAAAAGATGTTATATTGATCTGTGCTTGGGCAGAGAGAAAGAATCAATAAGATTTTGCCATGTCTCACCATTTTGCACTTCCTTGCAGCCGCAGTCTGGAGCAGCCCCCTCTTCCTTTGGTACCGTCAGCTTCTGCTGCATCCTCTGGAAGAAAAAGTGTTACACATAGAAAAATACAGTCCAAATCAGGGGAGGCAGAGACACCACGACTTCTGTTCTGATTTAATTCATGATGAGTTACTACTTCGGGTTACAAAACAGGTTTTTTGGCAGGAGCTTTGTAAGGGAGCAGGTGGGAGGATGTACAGGGTCAAACGTGATCATTAGAATTCTCTGTCCTAAAAGGGAAAAAAAAAAGGAAAGAAAAAAGGAAGAAGAAAATTAACAGGAAATAGAAAAATTCCTCTTCTTGAGGTAGTTTAATTTACTTCTTCTAAAAGAAGAGGGGGAACAAAAAGAAAAGGAAAGAGCCCAGAGCAAATAGCCTACCATAGACTTGAAATGACAGCAAAAAACCTCCATACGGATATAATATCACATAATTGCTGGGGCAACAATTAATGATTCTTTACGCAATACTTCAAAACCTTGTTTTAATTAAAAACATTTTTTTGTGCAAGTTATTTTGCTTTTCCCTTTCAAATGACTTGGCTTCTCTGTGGCCCTTAGTGAGAGACATGAATCCAATTTGTTTTCATCTGGCAACAAAGAGGAGCTACAAAAAAGAAATCCTTTCTTCTGTGAGGATATAGGAAGGTTGCTCCTGGATAAGTGTTGACAAAGAGAAGTGAACCAAATGCTTTAAAATTCCCCAAATACAGCAAAGACTACCATTTATTCCAATGGAGTTTAGTTCAGGATCCTAATGCAGTTGAAGTCTGCTAACCTGGTGTTTGGAGTTCCTACCCAAACCCCAACAAGGACTCCATTAACATGCTCTGTGAATGTGAGTTCCTTCCCCTGCTCTCTCCTATCTGTAATGTGTTTCCACCTCCCGGGAACACACCAGCCTGCCTTTAGGAGCTGTAGCAGGTTAGTTTGTAATCAGAGATCTTCCCCAGAACCTTTGAAGTCTTCCAAGACCTAAACTCCTACTGATGTGGGGAGATCTACATGCTGGGAAACGTGTGTTAGAGAGGTCCAGAAGAATATATGTCATCCCATACCATCTGGATTGTGCTTTGACCTGCTCAAGAGCAGCATTATATTTACAGCTGGAATGGGCAGGAGGTGAAACTGCTCTCAGCTGGTCAGGACAGTGTCCTAAAGGGCATTGGGGGCTTCAGCATCAGAAGGCACACTGTCCAAGTCAGGATCACCACTGTGCAGTCCTCCCATTTGGGTAGGGATGAAACCACAGTTTATGACTCCAACAGTGCCAGTTGCAGAAGGAAGAGAAAAACCAGTACATCCAGGTGACCTGAACACTGCAGCACTGGGACACATTACAGTGGGACCTGCAGATGGCTGCTTACCTGGGTACCTGTGGTCTCGAGTCTGAAGGGCCAAAATCTTCCTGTTTTTTAAGATCTCCTGCCCTTTCCAAGATGTAGAGAAAGACAAGGATTATACCCCTCATTGTGAAAAGACTTCAATAAACATAAAATTTTCTTAGCTCATCCTTACATTGTTTTTCCTTGATTGTCCTATATTTATTTCAGTGGTAAAAAGCATGGCAAGGTGAGCCTTGCAAGCACCAGCAAACCACCCATGGCTCTGTCAGGGACTGTATGAGAACATCTGGAACAGCCTGCCAGCTGCTCTGAATTGTATTTAGGTACAAATATCACTTGAAAAAAAGCAGTAATCTCTTTTGTTGACCTTAGAGAGATGTTAAAGATGGGAAAGTATATGGCTTTTAATTTTTAGCATAACTTCATAGTATGTAGGATATGAACAAGCACAAAGTCAAGGTGATACTGCACTGAAATACAATGCTAAGACATGCCAGCTGTTTTCCTGGTGTATGGTTAACAGGCCAAGACAGTTTTCTTTTAAACTGTGTTGGAATGCAGCTTTGTGGAAAAGGACCTTGGAGTCCTGATGGACAATAAGATGTCCATGAGCCAACATTGTGCTCAAGAAGGCCAAGAAGGCCAATGGTATCCAGGGATGCATCAGGAAGAACATTCCAGCAGGTTGACACTGCCCCTCTACTCTGCCCTGGTGAGGCCACATCTGGCGTGCAGCATCCAGTTGTGGGCTCCTCAGTACAAGAGAGACATGAAGCTCCTGGAGCAGGTCCAGAGGAGGCTATGGAGATTATTAAGGGACTGGAGCATCTCTCTTACAAGGATAGGCTGAGGGACGTAGGCCTGTTCAGCCTCAAGCAGAGACAACCAAAAGAAGACCTTATCAATGTCTGTCAGTATCTGAAGGGAGGGTGTGAAGAGGACAGAGCCAGGCTCTGCTTGGTGGTGTCGAGCATTAGGACAAGCCGAACAGGCAGAAACTGATGCACAGAAAGTTCCACCTGAACATGTGGAAGAACTTCTCTACAGTGCGAGTCACCATGCACTGGAACAGATTGCCCAGAGAGGTTGTGGAGTCTCTCACACTGGAGATGTTCAAGAGCTGTGACCACAACCGGAGTGTGGCTATTGATGGCTGCAGGCTGTTCAGGAAAGACAGAAGAAGAAGAAGTGGGGGAAGGGAACACCTACGTCAAGAGGTGGATTGAGTGTGTAGAGTTGTCTCTGAAGAACAGCCAGAAGCCCGTGGGTAAGAATCAGAGACCAAAGCAACAAAGGGAATCTAGTGCTTGGTGTCTGCCAACCACTAGATCAAGGGCACCTGATCAAGGGCAGCCAACTGACAAATCCTTCTTGCTCCATCTACAGGGCTGCACTGATCATGCATTTGTGGAGTTTGCATCCTGAGGGGTATGGGTCAGGTAAGGAGTAAAGTTAAGCCACTGAACCTTAGGAAAGGAAACTTCCAGCTCTTCAAAGACATAGCCAATGGGATCCCCTGGGAGACTGGGACAGGGACAGCCTCAGGGACAAAGGAGTGGAACAGAGCTGGGACATCTTTAAGAAAGTCTTCCATCACAAGACCTGACAATCCCCTGGAGCAAGAAATTGGGCAAGAAAGGCAAGAGATGGAATGTCTGAATAGGAAACTGCTGGTCAAACTAAACGGAAAGAAGCAAATGCACAGGCAGTAAAAACAAGGACAGGTAACCTGGGAAGAGTACAAGGATGAAATTCTGTTGTGTAGGGATACAGTCAGGAAGGTGAAGGCAAAGCTGGAACTGAACTTGGCAAGGGATGCCAAAGAAGGGCTTTTACAGGTATGTTAACCAGAAAAGGAACGTCAAAGAAGGTGTATCCCCTCTGACAAAAAAATGTTGGAAAACTGGCAACAATCCATGAGGAGAAGGCTGAGGTACTCAACAAACTTTTTGCCTCAGTCTTCAATGGCAACCTCTCTTCCCACACCTCTCAAGTGGGTGGACAACAGGATGGAGACTAGAGGAGAAAAGTGCTTCCCACTGTAAGAAAATATCAGTTTTGTGACCACCTGAGGAACTTGAACATACAGAAATCTATGGGACCCAACAAGATGCATGCCAGAGTCCCGAGGGAATTAGCTATGTAGTTGCCAAGCCACTCACCATGATATCCAAAAAGTCATGGCAGTCAGGTGAAGTCCCCTATGACTAGAAAAGGGGAAACATTGTAACCATCTTAAAAAATGGTAGAAAGGAGGATCCTGGGAACTACCAACCTATCAGCCTCACCCCTGTACCTGGGAAGATCATAGAGCAGACCTTGCTAGAAGCTGTGCTAAAGCACATGGAGAACAGGGAGGTCATTCAGGACAGTCAGAACAGCTTCACCAAGGACAAGTCCTGCCTGACCAACCCAGTGGCCAGAAGGTAGAGGGAGGTGATTCTGCCCCTCTCCTTCATTCTGATGAGACCACATCTGGAGTGCTGTGTCCGGCTCCGGGGTCCCCACCACAGAAGGACATGGCCTTGTTGGAGTAAATCCAGAGGAGGCCACCAAGTTGATCAGAGGGATGGACCACCTCTCCTATGAGGAAAGGTTGAGAGAATTGAGATTGTTGAAAAAAGAAAGCATTGGGATGACCTAATTGTGGCTTTCCAGTACCTGAAGGGAGCTTGCGAGAAAGATGGAAAGAGACTTTTTACAAGGGTTTGTAGTGACAGGACAAGGGGGGGATGGGTTTAAACTGAAAAAGAATGAGTTTAATTAGACATTAGGAAGAAATTCTTTACTGTGAGGGTGGTGAGGCACTGGAACAGGCTGCCCAGAGAGATTGTGGATGCTCCTTCCCTGGAAGTGTTCAAGGCCAGGTTGGATGGGGCTCTGAGCAACCTAGTCTAGTGGAAGGTGTCCCTGCCTGTGGCATATGGTTTGGAACCAGGTGATCTTTAAGGTTCCTTCCAACCGAAACCATTTTAAGATGGCCCCCTGTGGTCCCATCCAACCTTACCCATTCTATGACTGTGTATTTTAATCCCTTTGGATTCTATATCGTGTCCCAAAGACATTTTTCTCTAATTTGGGAAAAGCACAGCATTTTCCAGCAGTGGTAAGAGGATTTCTGGTACTATTGCATGGACTCAAGTGCCTTTGAAAGTACTGAAAAGACAGACATCATATTAAAAAATGAGTGGAAAATGCCACATTGAATATTCACAAGGTTAGGGTAATTAAAGAAAGAATTTTAAATCATGCCAGGTGTTCAGTCACACCTGTGTATTCAGGGCTTTGGGAGAGAGTAATAGGGAGTTAAGCACAACATATATAAATGGAATCCCTTATGTGGATATACTCCAGGTTTAGATATTTTGGAAGGATAAAGAATAGAAATGAGGTTAAAGAGTATATGCAGAAGAGCCACATTGAAACTCAGCAGCCTCCTTATAAATTTTAGATCAGAAATACAAACTTGTGTCAAGAGAAATGCTTGTCTGAGGTGTTGTTTGGACAGGATCTGAAGAATCACAAACTGTGATGTATGAACAAAGAAACAGATTACAGACTCACAACACTAATTGCCAAGGCCTCGGGTTACCATTTCCCATGTTTTGATGTATTCTGTAGATTTATAATGGCCAAGGGCCTGATTCCCATTTGCATCACCCGACAGTATAAAATGAAATAACAACGGAATAAAAGGATATGAACGCAAGTGAGAATATGGCCAAATACCTCTATCGTTTGAAGTTTTGGCTGGCACCCAGAAATAATCTGGAGACTGAATCTTCCTGGTTATTATCCAGTTGTTGAAACCCAGATGTGCTCAAAAAAGGGCACAAACCTCCAGCTGGGGGAAGGACAGTCCCCAAAGGGGTGACAAACCTGGCAGGAATGTATTGATTATGCTGGTGTTCAGCTGGTGAGCCAGAGAGATGGGGGTTAGTACCAGGTATGGGTCTGAAACAGCATGGTACTGTGGTCCTTGGGGGGGTCTTCATCTCCCTTACAAGAAATCAGAGGTGAGTTGAAAAACTGATCATCACATTTCCCCCCAGGACAACTGGCCTTCTGAAAGCAATGGAATCAAGCTATATCACATAACAAATTTCTCAAAATCGCAAAAGCCAGTCTACAAGGTATGGTGAAGATTTCTCCATACTTGTGAAATGCTTCCAAACAAAATTGCTGCGTATTATCCTATGCAACAGCCTTTACAATAACTGCCTGTTCAAAAGTTGCTTTTTTCTCCATCTCTGCTAATGAATTAAAAAAATTGAATCTTCTAATCTCCAACAGTAGCTGCATATACATAGTCCTGACTACTTATCTCAGGAAAGCAGAATATTTTCTTCAAGGTAAAATTTTTATGAGTTAAAACCAACTCCAAACTCAGAGCTCTAATTGATAAGGTTCACTTTACTCTTCTGCATGACCAGACAAAAGCAGAAGATTTATATGCTCTATCTGGCTTGTATTTTATATCTGAAGAAGGGCCCACATATAGAAAAAAATATTTTTGAGTTATATCCAATGTGGTGATAAAAGATCCTAGCTCTTTGTACGAACTTTAATTTGAATTCTTAGATCATCACAGCAAAGTAGGGGTTGAGGGCACCCTCAGTAAATTTGCAGATATCACCAAGCTGTGTGTGAATGCTGATCTCCTGGAGGGTAGGAGGGCTCTGCAGAGGGATCTGGACAGGCTGGATCAATGGCCCAAGGCCAATGGTATGAGGTTCAACACGGCCAAGTGCTGGGTCCTGCACTTGGGTTTCAACAACTCCATGCAGTCCTACAGGCTGGGGGAAGAGTGTCTAGAAAACTGTTTGTCAGAAAGGGACTTGAGGGTGCTGTTTGACAGTGATGGAACATGAGCCAGTGTGTGCCCAGGTGGCCAAGAAGGCCAATGGCATCTTCACCGGTATCAAGAATATTGTAGCTCGCAAGAATAGGGCAGTGATCTTGTACTCGGCACTGGTGAGGCTGCACCTCAAGTGCTGTGTTCAGTTCTGGGCCCCTCACTTCAAAAAGGTGATTGAGGTGCTGAGGTGTGTCCAGCAAAGGGCAACAAGGCTCATGAAGGGTCTAGAAAACAAGTCTTATGAGGAACGGCTGAGGGAGCTGGGATTGTTTAGTCTCAAGAAGAGGAGGCTCGAGGTGACCCCATCGCTCTCTGCAACCCTTTGTGAGGAGGATGTACTGAGGTGGGAGCTGGTCTGTTCTGCCATGCCTGCAGTGAGAGGACAAGAAGAGATGGCCTTAAACTGAGAGAGGGAACATGCGGATTAAATATTAGAAGAAAAAAATATTTCCCTTTTAGGGAGGTCAAGCACTGGAATAGGCTGCCCAGGGTCATGGTGGAGTGACCATCCCTGAAGGTGTTTAAGAGGAATCTGGATCTGGATCTGGTTCTGGGTGATGTGGTTTAGTAGTTTGGGGGTTACAGTGCTGGTGCTGGGCAGATGATTGGACTGGATGATCTTAAAGGTCTCTTCCAACCTTGATGATTCTAGGAAAGCAAGACACTTATTAGTGTTCTTGAATAATCTCTGCTTTACCAGGAAAGAGTGCTCTAAGTCTTTCAAAATAAACTGCATGACATCTGCTAGACTATCTTGAGCACTTCAAGTCAGCTTTTTCCTGTTATGCAATGTTTGAGGATCACTTTCCGCTGCCTTCATCATATTCAGAGAGACTGCAAGATGACACAGTTCTCTTTCCCCATGTAATGTCACAGGGCAGACAGGAAGTGACCTTTCAAGAGCTGAACCCTGTCTAGATGCCCTGATCTGTCTGGGCCAGAGTCCCAGCCCCTGCTGAGACACTGTATACGAGACCAATGACACCAAACATCAGGCTACATATGTACACCACAACTCATTCAAAATTAATTTATCGCTTAGTTAACAATAAGTAAGAAAAACAGTGACCATAAGGATTTTTCAAGGAAAAAACTCTGGCTGATAAAACATTTGTTTGCTTTTCTTGCATCCACTCCTGCCAGTGTTTACTTGTGTTATCATTTGCCATGGTGACACATGCTATAATGTGAAGCACTTCTTGTTGAGAACTATGTTTCCAATTTGTCTATTTACTCATTTCCCAACTTCGGGCCCAGATGACCCTACTAATGCCGAATTAATCTCAACAGTCCCTGCAGGGAAGCAAGTATATAAATGTCTGTGGACTGTATCAACCTTAATCAAGTAAAAAAATTGTCAGAACCTTCATGCAATGTCAGTGATGACAAAATTCTTTAATCTCATGCAGAAGGAGAGCATATGGTGGCCACGATGCTTAGCTTTGTTTAAACTAAAGGAAAAAATTAATATGTCTTTATGGGAGATAATAAGAAATTGATGGGAATTCTCAGCATAAGTGCTAGTGACTCCTAATGTTCAGAAAAACTAAGGCAGATGTTATCCCTTAGAGTAGTGAGTTTCTAAGACACTTTTCATGGGCTACACTGAAAAAAATGCTGTCTTGAAGGAAATGCTGCTGCCATATTTTTGGGAAACTAGCCTGACACTCAGCAGACCTAACATAATGGAAGACCAGGAAAGAACTCCTCTTACAGTTCAGCAGGAGGAAGTATCTTAGGTAGTGTTTTGTGATTGCTGTTAGAGCAATGACATGTAATGCCAAATGCTTTTCCATACCCCACAATAGGATGGCTACGATTTCAAGTGTGCTACACTGCAGTGGGCGAACTGCATGAGATCCTTCAGGCCATGCAACACCTGCTCCAGAGGAGAAGAAACACATTCTGTTCTTGCTGCACTTGTCCTAGCAAAAATCTATAAAGAGAAAGCAGATGACAATTGTATTGACCATTCAACAATTTCTTGTACAACTAAACAAACATTAAGAAGGTAAATATGCATAAGCAGTATTTTCAAAAACTATTTCTTCATTCACATAAAAATTGTTCTTCATATGGAAACAGATGAAATTATGGAACATGGAATATATGAAACAGGACTTCCTTTTTGAAAATCCTGAGGATCTGACTGAAAACCCTCTTTAGTCTGTGGCAATCTCCTGACTAACTGCTGTGTTAACTCTAATAGATTTTAATTTGGGGATTGTTTTTGCATGGATTTCTGGTTTGACCAACTATACCTTATAAAAGATGATGAATTGATTGAATACCATTGGGGTGGCAGACAAATGAGTGTATACTCATAAGTTTATGAGTCTGGGACCTCTTACAAAATTCAAACATTCATAAATAACAGAGAAATTCAGATCTTGAGTTCTGACCACAGCCTAAGTGTTATTTACAGGGAGCTATCACATGCAGAGAGATGGACTCTGATCTCATGGTCATAGGGGAAAAAGAGTAGGATTTCTTTTTGCTTTAAGGTAAGATCCATATTCCCAACAAGAGTCGCAGCTTAGCCTTGACAGGAGGTGAGGCACCTTGAGTACTGTGTCCAGTTCTGGGCTCCTCCATTCAGGAAGGATATTGAGATCTGGAGCATGTCCAGAGAGGGGCAAAAAGGCAGGTGAAGGGTCAGGAGCATACGTCCTATGAGGAGTGGCTGAGGGAACAGAGGTTGTTTAGCCTGGAGAAAAGGAGACTCAGGGAGACCTTATCACTCTTTACAACTCCCTGGAAGGAGGTGGCAACCTGTTGAGGATTGGTCTCTTCTCCCAGGCAACAGTGACAGGACAAGAGGACACAGTGTTAAGCTGCACTAGGGGAGGTTTAGGTTGAACATTAGGAAGTTTTTCACAGAAAGGATGATTGGATGTTGGATTGGGTGGAAAGGATGATTGGATGATTGGATGATGGGCTGCCCACAGAGGTGGTGAAGTCATTGTCCCTGGAGTTGTTTAAGAAAAGACTGGATGTGGCAGTTAGTGCCATGGTCCGATTGACACGGTGGTGTTGGGTCATAAGTTGGACTCAATGACCTCACAGGTCTTTTCCAGCCTAGCTGATTCTCTGATTCTGTGAACTGCAGTCAGTGTGCTGTCACTGAAGAAAAATCTCCCTTGTCACAGCTGAATATCCCAACCACTGAATGTCAGCACACTATCACCACACATTTTTTCATCCTTTATTAAAAGTGAGGTCTCCCCATCTATCCATAAGTAGTTTTGAACAAAAAAACATGGGCTAGGATGTCCAGCTAGGGAGAGGCACAAGCTATTCAGAGTACTCCAAATCCAGTAAGAAGGAGGAAGAGAATCCTTGTCCTTGCCCTTTGTCTTCCTGTTACCAGCAGGTCCTTGTACGGGCTGCACCATGTGTTGTGGGTCACACTCAGAGGCCCCACATACACTCCATCCAAACATAGTTCCAGATTTTCCCATTACAACTAGATGGTTAAAAATTGGTGTAATCAGACTCAGAGCAGAAGCATGTTCACAACACAACACCAAAAAAATGCTTTCAGGCTGGAGGTCAGCCTTTCACATTTCCTTTTCATTTTGACTTCTCTGGTTTTCTCTCTTTGTGTCTTGAAATAAGCTTCTACTTATGCTTACCCTGGCTCTTAGTTCTGCTGCAGCATCCATCTAAATTTTTTCTCCACAACAGAAAGTAAAATCATGTTCACTATTCTCTCAGTGTTTATTAGCAGACCTCCCAGTGCTGTCTTTGACTCACATCCCTGATAGAGAAGTTTTTCCTAGCAGACTTGCCCTGCACACATAGTACTATTTTATTATTCCTGATGGGTTTGCTCTTTTCTTGCTCCTTATGAATGTCACAACATCCCTGTGCTCATTTCTTTCATGTGTGGACTGGGGCCAAGGCTGGCTCAGGTGCAGCTCTCTCACAGGGCTTGCCCTTCCTCCTCTTCCAGCCTGATTCATTCAGATGTCACAATCCAATGTTTATGAACATCGCCATGGCAGTGAGTCAAACATCCCTGACACTGCATCATGGAGTGAATCAGGCAGGAGAAGGATATAAAAAGGGAGAACTACTATTTATACGCAGGCATTAGAGGAATCAGCAAAGATGAGAATGTACATGGAAAGCGCTCACTAGATGTCTTATACATCACCTTTGGGTATTCTCCAGTGGGTACTTGGAGCAGCAGAAGTGCTCCCCTCCTGCTCACAAGACTCCCCACACAACTTCTTTTTAGGGAGTTTGTGAAAAAGTGAAAAAACAACTGACTCAAATAAACACAAAAGCCACCGAGCATGGCTGAGCATAGGGAGTGGCTCAGATGGAGGCAGGTTTTGGGAGCAAGAGACAAGGGTTCTGCTGGACTCATGACTATCTTGTTTTATGGTGCCTGACTCTGAGAGGTTTGTTTCAATTTGGAGTGCTCGCTGATTGTGATGGAGGGACTTTTCTCTCTTTTGTCATCAACATTTATGGTTAAAACATGTAAGAGGGAAACAAACGTCCCTTTCAGCATTTGCTTTTCTCACTTTAACTGGTGTCATGCTGGAGTAATGCCACCTGACTCCATGAAGTTACTACTGAATTATACCAGGACAAACCAGAACCAGGCCAGTTGCCAGTAAAAATGTTGTTTCAAATTTCATCCCTCATCTGTGATACACAATATGTTTCTCTCACAGTGTTTGTGTGGAACACAGTGGAAGGGATGTGACAGCCCAGAGGCCCACCCTAGTTCCAGGTCTCCATGCTTGTTACCAGGACTATTGATAAAAGAAAGGAGAAAAGTAAAGAGAAGAAACAACAGTCAGCATCATATGTAGCCAGTCTCATGTGCTCCTTTTGGGAACATCTTTAAGCTCAGAGCAGTCTCTCCTCCAAAGCAACTTTGAGAGGGCTGATAAGTCATGCTTGTCAAACAAGGGTTGCTCTTAGTTAAAAATATCAGTTAAATAGATGAAAGTTAACAATTTTTTAAAATTCAAATAGGACAAGATTAAGACAATCTTTTTGATGATTTTTCCTGATACAGACACTAAAGTAACTTGATTGAAATCAAGATTTGACGTGATAATAACCTAAATCAGAAAAGAATATACTATGTAATTGTTCTTTGATTTAAAAAAGTAAACCACACATGACCACAAACAAATGAGAAGTGTTTAGAGCTTGAAAGGAAATAATATTTCGACTCTGACATGTGCCAGTGAGCATAGGAGTGGTCCGTTCTAAATTCAAATCTTGTATTTATTTAAACAAAATCTTTTTGGATAAGTAATGCAACATTCATGTGTTCAGGCAAAAAAACCTTTGTCCTGCATTCCAGGCAGAAGAGCTCATTGAGATACAGCACAAGCTGGGATTGTCTTGAATGGAGTTTTCTTTGTTTAGAATAGGACTATAAGGTCTGTCTCCTCAAATTATATTAAATTATTTTAGGAAAAATAAGTCAGTTGGAATAGAAAATCCTCCCTCATCAAAGATAATAGAATTAGGCCTGCTATCTTTATTGTCTTTGGTTTCCCCCTTGCTCAATCCCAACTATAATAAACTTACGTTGTTCATCCCAAAGTGGTACAGTGGGATGGATGCCAAACGGAAAGCAGGCAATTAAGTGCAAACGAAAGGGCATAGATAGTTACAAATACCCAGCTACACCTCCTGCTGAGAACAGAGCAGGAACAAAGCCATGCTGGTTGCCTTTCAAAGTGCAGCATTAAGAAAGCCACAAGGCACGGGCCAAACCAGCTCCGGCACCTCTGCAGTGGATGTGGGACATTCCCACCTGCACTCCCCACGCACCCCAGACTGCACCAGCCAGCAACGCTCTGGGGGGAGGGATCCTGAGGAGCCAAACAGGTACCTGCCCGTGGGCAGGGTCTGCTCTTCCAGCTTGCTAGCTACACAGTGGAGCTGCAGAGGTTCCTGCCAAGGTGTGCTCTGCCAGAGGGCAATAACTGCATGAAAGCAGACATCATGCTGCTTTTCGTTCTATTATCTGACTCATGTAAGGCAGTGAGATGCTTCTGTGAGCAGGTTTAGAATATATCTGCATGGCAACTTGGTCTGTAGGTGAGTGTGAGCTCTGACATGGAAGCCACGGGGCACAGCAGTGAGCCCGGTCAGTCAGCCCTACACTCACATGAGCTGGGGACCATCACTGCTCTACCGCTCTTGGTAAAGCTGCCACAGCATGGCAGCACATGGGAACTCTTAACTAGGCTGTGGAAGGGACTGCTCTTTGCCTCAGTTCTTTAGGTTTTTTCCCCTAGTACAGGACAGGCAGCCAGATAGACTGAACCTGAGTCCATCCAGGTATGGTTGAACACCTCACTACAGTGAGTCCTTTTACCACCAACATGCGTCAGTCAGGTCTCCAACCCAAAAAGGGACATCAGTGGAATTCATGTCCCCTCCTTGTAACACTGTGGCCTGTGGGTGTTTCCACATTCTCATGAGAGCTTTCCTGTTTGCTGTGCGGCACAAGGAATGTGTCTGGTAGAAACATCCTTCCTGGGAACACTTCAGTGAAGGACATCCTACTTGACCGATTAGACAACAGAGGGTTGTAAACACTGGCAGAGATCTTGATCTTGAAGGAGGACTTGCAAGATCAGCTCCAGAGAAGGAAGTGAACTAACTCTCAAGCACTCAGGAGATAAGGCACTTCAGAGTACCCAAGAAAAGTGAAAAGTGCACTCCAAAAAAAGTAGATACGGATATTTAGATGTGTACAGTTCTTGTTCAATGCTTGTCTTAATAAGGAAATTCCTACTGATGTCAAATAACCTGAGACAACAAATTTTATCAGTAAAAATAAATCCATATTTAAAATATTTGCATGAGGGTTTCGACTTTCTACAATAAAACATCAAATGTTTTAGTAGGAAATTAATCCCTCTCAGAAGCTGACAACAAAGTGTAAAAGTTTTTCTCAATTTCTGAGACTTGGTCACAGCTGCAGAGTTTCTTCTGCAGCATCTGTCTTTCCACAAATCAGCTTGCTCCACAAATAGAAACACAATCTGTCTCTTTGATCTCTGAAGGAAGATAACAATGAAGATTTTACTCAGATTTGTATTACTGTTTTACCTGGGTGCATTCTACAGTGTTGATCTCAATTTTTTCAAGCTTATTTCTGCACCACATTCTGGGATTTTATACATTCTTCAGTTTCATCTATTCAGAGATTGTTCAGGTACATCAGTTGAATCATCAGCACTTGCTCTGGTACTGGCTTTCCACTTAGCAGCAGCCAGACAGAGGGAGTCCCCTGGAAACTATTGTTTTTTACTATGTGTTTGCACTTCAGGAGATCAATTTCAAGACTCACTTAATCTTCTCTAGCTGTCCTACCCCTGATTCTAGAGTGAATCCTCCAAGCTCCCAGAAGGTCTTACTTCTTCTACCTAAGTTTTTTTTTAAATTTATTTTTAACATGCTTTATATTTAATTTTAGTGTCATCTTCCTTTTATTTACCTGTCATCTTCCTTTTGTTTATCTGTTTTTCTCAGATATTGAAGACAGATGTAACTCCAAACCATTTTAACTAATTGTAAAGGTTTTTACCTTTTTTTTCTCATGTAATAAATACTGTGATGGCTTCAAAGAGAAACTATTTAAGTGTTCATCACCAAGTTAGTCAACAAGTTATTATAATGCAAAGGCAGTGAATATTTTGCCTTACTCAATTTCTCACTAAAATTCAGAATTTTTAACGACTTCTGTGAAAACCACACCCATTATCACTTTTCTAAGCTTAAGATTTCAACTTCTTCCAATTTCAATTCTCCCAGTGTGAAAACAGTCACTGCGTCTGAATGTCTGTTACTACTTTCCTTAGTACCTCTTCGACATCTCTGTCTTTCCTGGGGACAGAATAATTACAACCATTCTCTGAATCACAAATTCCTATCTATTATAGACTTGCAAAACAATTTCAGGTTTTTTTGCCATCCAATCTTAAATTCATTTGAAGTCTATTTGTCTTTATAATTGCTTATGCTTTCAGAAAATGATCAACAATCCCTTTTCAACTTCTTTGCCAAGCAATATTTGATGATTTCATGTTTGAATGTCAGTGGTATTTTTCTAAATGTGGCTTAATTTGTTTTGACATTTCCTCTGCTTGCAGACACTTATAATTGTAAGATTATTCTGCATCTTTTGACACTTTGCTTTAGGTTTGACTGTCCAAACCCACTTCCTAAAGTGTTTGCGTAATCATCAAACTTAAAATTAGTGGAAAGATCTGCCACACTGCTTGAGATAAGGTCTCAGAATTCACAGAGAATGAGCACGACTGAGACATAGAAGTCACCTAAAAGCCACACTGTTGGCTTAAATTGCTACATAATAGCTATTATTTAAATCTATTCTGCTATACCTGCTGGTTTTTAATTTGTTTATTTTACATAGTTGTTCTTCCTTTCTCTTTCAGATAATTACTTTTGACTGCTTTTTGTTATATTAAATGCTTAACAGGTGTTATGTTATTATGAATGTAATTTTCAATTAAAGATTTAATTGTAACTGTTCTTCAGGAGTAATAGTGTATACAAACAATAGTAAGGAAATTTACATTTAAGAAAACAAAACAAAAGTGTTGTATTTTCCTCATATGTAGCAGACCATAACTGTACCCATATAGCCTAATGTGCCAGTCAGATGATGTTTATGCACATGGAGCATTATGCTGTCCTCATATAAACACAGTTCAGTGGATATGCACTGCCAAATTGCACACAGATAAGTACAGTATGTAAAATATTGTCACAATAATTTGGTGATCAGTTAGACTCAGAATTTCTCCTACTGAGAAGCTCAGAAAAACAATGGCTGTAACTGTACAAACCATCCCTGTCTGTCATAAAGCATCAGAGATTCTCTTGGAATTTGTCTATTTGCACGTTTTTCTCATTCTAAGAAACAGATGTAATTAGCAAACTATGGGCATCTTCTATCCATGACCGATGAAGGTGACCTTTGTCTCCATGGCATTGCAACTTCCACTTAGTCCAGTGATAAAGAATTTCTGAGAACTGCAGGTTCAGAGTCATTTGGAGAAACTGGTATAATCTGTTGTGCTTAATTTCTGCAAGATTGGAGACATTTCCCAGACTACCAGCCTTTTCTTTACTTTTTCACTGAGCACTCGCTCCCTTCAGTGCTGAATGATCCAGAATAGGCTGAATTTTTTTCTGTGCAGATCTGCAGAAAAACTGTATCCCTACAGAATCGGGGTGGGGAATATCCAGCACAGAACTTTGCTTCACAATGAGCATGGACTGGCATGCACTTTCCTTGAACCCCACTTGGAGAAAGGAAGAATTTCAAAGCTCAGTTAACAACTCAGAGGAGGTGATGTAATTTGTTTTGGTGATGTTTCTCAGTTACCACCTATTTAAGGCTGGCAGTTTTAGATGATTTGTGGTGAACAAATGGGCTTTAATCAAACTTCCTTTTTAAAAAATAACAGAGTCAGGTACAGCAAGTTGACAGGGAAAATATATAAGTTTAATTCTCTGTGTATAATGCTGGCTGGAATACTAATTCACTTCTAAGCAAAAGACTATCGTTTGTGCACAATGGCTCAGCATATAGAAAAGCTGCCAGAAAAAGCACATTTGAAAACATTCATTTTGAGGAAAAAAAAGATATACATGTCCAAATCATTCAGCATTTACAAAACACAACTGAAATTTTTTATAAAGTTCGGAACCTACAAGGAGCACCAGCTGGTGGACTCAGAGCCTCAGTTGTGCCTTCTCCATATTTTGGTCAGCTGTGAGGAAGACAAGCGTATGAAAAACAAATTGCTGAAGTCAACCTCATTGCTGAATCAGTTGCTGAAAATCAGGGTGGTGGTCTGGAGCTCTCTGCCATCTCTCCAAGGAGCTGCACTGCTGGGTTCAGCTCAAAGGAACGCTCCTTGCACACTTCCTCACCTGCCCCCATCTTGGTCTCTGTTGGCCCTTGCTCTCCTTGCTTGCCTGGGGTCAGGTCATTGTGGAACCCCACCACTGCCTTGTCCCCACACTGTCCTTAGCCACCTTCCACTCCTGGCCTCTCCTTGGGACAGCTTCATGGTCTTTTGGCAGGACACATCTGACCACAGAAGAGGAACATTTTCTAACTGAAGAACTCATGACCTCCTCGCGACTTTTCAAGTCTCTGAAGAGGTGTATTCACAAAAGCACCTCTGTGTTCTATTATTTAAGTTGTGCAACGTTTAGATCTTCAGCCTCCCACTTTCCTTCCTCAACAGCTCCTCAATAGCTCCTCAATTCTGGAATTGCCTAAAATTTCAGATGCTTCTCCCAGTGAAATTCCCCGGATACTAAACTGTCTCTTGACAGTCACACCCAGAATTGCTTAATTCTTGACAGTGCCGAGAAGCCAGGCACTGAATTCATGTCTGAATTTTGTCAGAATTTATAGTCTAAGATTATCCCCTATGTCTAGCAGTACAGCACTGCATTTTCTGGGTACACACTGCCAGACAGGGCCTAACACAATGCAGTGAGGTAGGAAGGTTCTACATCCCTTCTTCCACTTGACCCCAGCAGTCAGGTCACTCAGCTAAGACATGGGAAGATTCCTCAGCAAACTAAAGGAGCTGTAGTTCCTCCTACTCTGCAAAGAAATCCCCAGTGTTGTAGCACCACCCAGCAGAGCGTAACAGCTTCTGTAATACGTGACGCTGCCAGAGCCGAGCAGCCACCCCAGTCACGTCTGACTCAGTGGTGCAATGCGAATCCTTAACCCCGGACAACTCACAAACTTTCCAAATAACTGCAGAGGAAATTCTCCCACTGGCTGGCCTCAGCCTTTCCTGCCATGACACTAGCACAGCTCCCTGCCCTTATGCCTGACAGCCACAAGGTTCTGGACCACTTGTCAAACTTTTGCTCTTTTTCTGTCCCAGTAAATATTTCATGGTTTTCCCTAAAATTAAAACTGTTGACTTATAAGACAGTACTCTGACTTTAGCAGGGCAAGAAGCGCCTGGGAGCTATGTTCTTCAAAGTCTATGCCCTTTCATGGATCTAGGCCTCAATTCCAGTGCATTAGTGTGTTTTGAAAAGGATGTTTCTGTCTTCCCTGCTGCAGTTTAGAACTGGGAAATGAGGCTTAATCTCCTTAGCTGTTTTTGGAAACCTGACTAGGCACTCATTTGGACTTTTTGCTTTGCATTTTCACTCAGATTTTTTCAGGATTTGACTAAGGGGCATTTTCGAACATGTTATCAGTGCAACTTTTTACCCTGTAGACCAATTCCCAAGCATGGTGTGCCAGGGAAAAGGTTCTCTTCTCTACCTAAGTGACTTAAAGCGCATGAAGATTGTCATACCTGGCTGGCTTCAGCAAGAAACATCTGCTTTCTGACACCATTACCTCACCATGAAAGATACCCCACAGGCATCTTTGCCATCAGTGCAGTTTCCTGCCGCTTTCAGCCAGATGTGAGGTTGAGACATTAAGCCTCAAAAGCAGTAAGTCTTCCACTCTGTTATGCAGATTTATATGAAGACAAATGCATTAAATGCCAAATTAACATACTGAGTTTTATTCACAAAGGCATGAAAATGAATGGAGGTGTTCAACTTTCACTTCCAGGGCTGCTGTTCAAGCTAACATGTGGACCTTCATGAGAGAAATGTTTCCTGCAATGATACTGATGTTCTTAATTAATTAACTGATTTGTTGGAATCCTTCTCCTTGTTTCATGTAAATTCTTCCTCTGCCTTGTGTTTTATCTTCTTTTATCTGGGTTTCTCAAGATTTCCCATCAGCAGCCAGAGGGTATGTTTTTTTGCAGTATGAATGAAATCTTAGTGTTAGATTTATCTGTCTCTGTACTGCTGTGTACTTGGTCTGATTGTTTCTGGGTTTTAATATGTTTTTAGTTTGGTCTTATTATCCAGTGCTTTATTTTTCAGTGCTATGATGTCTGTAGTCATCACATAATCATAGGAGTGTTGTTTGGAAGAAGTGTCTGAAGCTCATGGTCCGACTTTCCACTTGCAGCAGGAGTATCACCAATCTGATGAGGTCAGAGGTAGCTTTGCCTAACACAGCATTGAAGCCCTCCTAGCACAGATTTAACAACCTCCCTGCTCAGTCTGTTCCACCTCTGTTCTACCCACACAGCAGAAGAGGACAGTAGCTTCCCTTGATCTGCTGGCCAAGATCCTCATTGTGTATCTCAATATTAAGTTTGCTCTGTTGGCAATGACCGTGCAGCCATGGCTCATGTTCAACCTGGCATCTGCCTCCTGAGTCTGTCACTGAGCCAGAACTACAGCTGCAGGGGTTATTCCTGCGTGCTGAGCCTCACAGGGGCTTTGCTGGTGCAGCCAGCTTCACTGAGGTCTCTGGGCTAAGGCCCCTGTCCGTTGCCCCTCAGCTGAGTGCCGGCGCAGGTTTGCCGCGGGCGCGCTCGCCGCCCAGGCTGCTGGTGACACTGAACAACCACGTGCCTCAGTGGCACCCCTGGCACACTCTCCCCTCTCTGACACAACAGGGTATGCTGTGAGACTTCACCATGGTAACCCAATGAAAGATCCAAAGCCTAGCGAAGCAAGAGGGAATATTTTCAATGATTCTGCCAATTGTCCAGCATTTGAGATCCCCACATATAATGAAGGTTTGTCTTGTAGTTCCAAGCTTCCTGAGCACAGGCAGAAGCAGTTTCAAGCAATTGTTCTCATGATTGAGCCACAGACAACAGTGTACAACATGTTGGGCCAGAAATTTTACTTCTCTGGGCTAAGGGCCATGTATTTATCGACTAGAGGCACCTTGTGCCAAAACACATCTCCACCTATTATGGAAGGTGATAGAACAAATATTACACTAGAGTTTTGCCATTCCTGACTGAAGTGTGGAACACAGTAACATTACATTTTGTTCATTACCAGATGAAGCTAGAATCACCAGCACCTGTAAGTTTTTTCTACTCAGTTAAAGAGAGAGCAAGATCGCATCATAAATTAATAAAGCAACAGCTAATGCATCATATTCTAACCTGTCCTAATTTATTTTTTATAACAAGTTTATTTTGATTCTTCATATGTATAGATAAATCTGAACGAGTACATTTTGCTTGAAGTCATAAAATTTTACTATGAGGACATTGTTCAGACATTCCTTTACTTTTTCCTGAAAAGAAAACTTTTTTGTGTTATGAAAAACTTCATGCAGTAAAGACAACTCTGTGCTATGCTAGGGACTATGAGTTAGCGGTTCCACTTGAATATTCTCCACACGTAAGCTCATATGCTTTGACAAGATGTCTAAGTTTAAAAGAACGGGAGTTTGCTATTCTATACATGAAATAAATACTTATCTGTTACTCATTTGCCATTAAACAGAGCATGAGGTAGAGTGCAGCAACTGCACAAAATTGTGCCTGCCCACTTGCATGGTGAACCCCATTTTCTGTGGCAATTGCTTGATTTCAGTAATAACAACTTTTCCTGTTCCTCTAAAGGGAAACAGAAGAGAGGGGCACACCTAATAGTGGATTCACAACGTGAGTCCTATCAGGGCCAGCTTGAAACCAGGCCAGTTCTGAGGACAGCGATTCGTTGGGATAGGTCCATCTGCTGGCTGAAATGCAGCTGTTTGAAAGTTTCAGAAAAAGATCAGCAAAATAGACCTAAATTCAATAAGAGAATCTGTCTGATAAAAGAGAGCAACCAGGTCACATGCCAGAGGACCAACCTGGAGGAAGAAAAAAGAGCAGCAAACCCGCCAAGCCTAGGACACTCTCCAAGGAAAGACTCACAGGAAGAATGAAGTCAGAATTGGAGCAGGGTGTGCAAAGCCTAGGAGAGGGGTCTGCAACTTTTCTAGCACTTTTTTAAAAAATTGTTAGTAAAAGTGAATGTGTTTCAGTAACTATTCTGGTAGTGCTGTCTGCCTCACATATCTGGCACACAACTGCTGCTGATCAAGAACCAGGAGATAATGAACAAATCCCTGGCCTTAGGGTTTTAGAGTCACATTCCAAAAACACCTTAGAAACTTGGACTAAGCAAAACTGACCTGGCTTTTCCCAGGCCCACTTGGCTTACAAGTACATGGGATTCAGCAATGATTCAGAGCACTGATATTCACCCAGAGCCAAGCTGCAACTTCTGCACATCATGTTCCCTGGATGGATACACGATCTACTCCAGTCAGTTAACAAACTGAAAGCATCATTCAGGTCGTTGTAACAGTACAGCAAAGCTGGGTGAGGCTTCATGGACCCATGCCAGTTTACAGCCAATGCATTCTGACCCCTCTAAATTCATGAGGGTGGAAGGTTTTATTCTATTGCTTCAAACCAGCTGAATTCTGAATATTTTCTTTTAGAAATACTAGTTACTGTGAACACTTGGGGCTGAAGCTAAAATCTCTTTAAAAAAATAACTAAACCAGAATATTTCAAACTGTTACATCAGCATCACAGACAACTTAACTACACTAACATATATTCTTCTCTCTATGCTGTCTTTTCTTGGAATATCATCTCAGCCTAAAGAACTTAGTGTTTCTCAAGGTTGCCCATAAATTGCTTCCTCAGTACTTTGGAAATTTTGGTAGTGTGGTTCAAAGGGCCATGTTCTAGATCTTAACCAATATCGTCACATCAGACCTTTTGATATAGAGTAAGGTTGTCCATCCAGGAATGGACATTTCTCAGGAGCTGATCCAGGGCTGCAGAATAAGTCTTGGGACATACACTAAACTGCAGGTATTCTAAAGTCCTGTTCTGTGGAGCTATTCATGGAGCAAAGAATTTGAAACTGGGTACAAGGCTCCCAGATTAGCTTTATAAGAGATGGTGAAGTTTCTCGGAATAGTTTTGTTGCACTTTTCTTTTTCAGTTTTTATTTTGTTCACTTCCTTTGGAACGTGATTGGCAAGGCTGCATAATACTGCTTCTAGGCCACACATGGAAAAATTATTCTGCTCTCTACATATTTTTTCCCATATTTAAACCATCAGCAACATTAAAGTATGTCTACAGCATCCAGGTGTTTCCTACAGCAACACATACCTGATACAGATCTCTGGTCCCATAGGCTGCCACTTTTATATCCACAATGCAGGGGAAGGATCTGGACCAACAATACCATTATGTGCAATGCTAAAATCTGTGCTCTGAAGAGAAAACAGCTGCAATATAGACATCAACCTGGCTGCCAGCTGGCTCTACTTCTTGAAACAAGAGCAAATCCCTTCCAATGTAATCTTTACCTCAGGAAGAGTGGAAAAAAAAGAGACACAACTAACATCAAACAGTGTGATGTATCCCTGCATTGTACTTTCCAGCTAGCCAGGGAACAGCACAGTACAGTTGGTTATCAATGTTTCAGATTAAAATACGCAGTAAATTATAAGACTACAAGCATGGAAAACAAATGCTTTTCCATATTTCTTCTCTTGTCTCTCAAAGGACCATGGGAGTGATTGCCCTTTTCATTCAGAAATAACCTATAATGCGCAATTCCTCACAGATAGCAAAAGCATCATGTTTCACAGGTGGTTTTGGAAGGGTCTGAGGATGTTTATAAGAGTGATGAGTAACTGAAAATGAGGGCATGAGTGCTGAATATATTTAATGGATTTTCATTCCAGTGAGCTCCAGGCTGCCTGTAGCTGAAGCTCACCAGGTGTGCCCTCACACCCAGAGGCCACTCCGTGATGTGAAGCAGGGCTTGGTTTGCTGGGGCAAGCTGGAGATAACCCTCCAACCTGCACTCCTGATCCAAACTGGAAGGCATGCACTGAGCAACTTCTGCTGAGGAATATGGCACACAAACGCTCTCATTTCCAGAGGAAGGATTTGCAAGAAAATTAGGAAGTGTATCTGTTGCAAATCAATGGAAACATTGATAAGAGGAAGCATTTCCTCACTCCACCCTTTATAATATTTTACTTCCACTGCTTGGTTTGCTTCCTATATGTCCTAATAGCAAAATTAAGGGTGTTCTCCTTTTCCTTATCAAAGATTTTTTTTAACACAGGAAATGACTGTGAAATAAAATTTTGACAGATAGCTAGGTCTTCTTTTTGTACAAGGGAGACCCATGGCTAGGTGTGATTTTTAAACAAAAACTTATTTAAAAGATTGTATGCAAAGGGGAAGGAAAATATTTTCTTTAATTATATTTTTCCTTTTCAAGCACTTAATTTCTCTTTGTTTCTAGCAGGCAAAAACTATTAATGTCTTTGCAAGATCTTATACAGGCCATTTAGAACTGACCAGAGATCGGCAGTGTGAAACCAAGCAGAGCAACACCAACTTTAATCTGTAGTTGCTCAGGGTCTGACACCTCTCTGGCCCATTGTTGCAACCTGGCAGGAGGTCCAGGAATCCCTGAAAGCCCCAAGCCCCAGATGATGGAGACAATTCAGGCACTGATGAAACCAGAAAAGCAGCTGGCAGAAATCAGATCCTTGGGGAAATCTCGGTTTGGAAATGCAGTTCTTCACATACCATATTTTGGGTTTGACAAATCCAAAAGCTTCCAGGGAGAAAAAATGGGTTTGTTTCCCTAGACCTATTACAACTGAATAGCACTTCTAGCTATGGCGCAGACACTTCTGCCACAAGCAGAGAGAAGCAAAGAGAAGTCTGCTGCCTCTCTTCTGCTGCATTTTTGTGCTATGATTTTCACCTCTCAGGGCTTTTGTTACCAGGAAGTTTCCTCCACCTTGGTGAGAATGAATGCATAATATTTATCCCAAAATACTGAATGCAAATAAAACAGAAGGTGACGCTCATCTGTGATGTTCAAAACAAATGGAACATTCATGTCTGATACCTATAGCTTGACAACATTTTCAGTGAATCCACAGAAAAACTTAAAAAGAGAAGACTCCTGACAAGGCTTTATTGCTGAATGGATTCAGCAGCAATGCTGGTTTAAGGAATTTCATTTTGCCTCTCACAAGGTTTCTCCCAACTCTTCTGATTTCAAAATAGTTTTGGAAGACATGGAAATATCAGAAGTAGATTTCATTGCTAATTGTACCCCAAATACCTGCTAAAAGTGATGAACTTCCTTAATGTGAAATAGTCTGCCATATGCAGTGCTGGGTACTATTCCACTATATATTCATGTATGAACCCTGTTTCTTTTCAGAAAACAATTTTTCTCACAGTACTAACTGGTCAGTCAGCCACAGGGCTTGAGTAAGGAGCTTTTTAATGTCTTTAAACAAAATTAAATATAGACTAACTCAATTTAAAACAGAAAAGGGAGGAAAGAAAAATAGGAATTTGCCACCAATTCCCGAAAGCTTTTGTTTTGTGCAATGTTGTTGAAGTTATTGTTACTCTATTTTCATCAAGTTGCCTGACAGGGCTCTCTCTGCAGTGTGGAGCTGGCTTTTAACAGGTCATGTGATGCAGTTTGCCAAAGTTTTAAATGTCATAGCTATCATTAGTGCAGTTGTGAGTGGGTGAGGTGGTGGTTATGAACTCACAGCCCGTCCACCCTCTAATACAATTCAATGTTTGTTTTATCAAGGGGATTTATTTCACCCTCTTGCAGCTTTATACCTATCTGAGCAGACAGAAGTAAGGTCCTCTTTCCTTTAGCCTTTTAGTGCTATTATGCTGGCCAAAACATATCTTTTTTTTTCAAAACAGAATGAAAAAAATGGATAAAATATAATAAAATAAAATAAAATAAAATAAAATAAAATAAAATAAAATAAAATAAAATAAAATAAAATAAAATAAAATAAAATAAAATAAACTTTGCATGACAGTACTCAGACAACATCCATCCCCTCATAATTCCTGGGTCACAGAACCACAGTGTTTTCTTCTAGTCCACATGCTCACACACAAAAATCTGCAGAGCTCAGTGAGGCTTGAGGTAGGTGTGGTTGTGACATCTCCAACTGCTCCAGGAGAGCCCAAGGTGACTCTGACCATCAGAGATCATGACAAAGTTAACCTATGCCTTGGAATTAAAAGCAAATTTATAGCTTCCACCTTTTTTTTTTCTTTTTTTTCCTTCTTTTTTTTTTTTTTTAAATTTAGGATCTATGGAAAAAAACCCCCTGCATTTAGGAAACTATGGGAGGCTATTCAACGGCTGTTTCCTACTGAGACCTTTAATCTGATTGAAAAAGCAAAGCAATAAAAAAATAACATGCATCTATGGGAAAATGACAGAATCATGGAATTCGTGACTTTTCTGCTCTTGTCTGGTTGTGGCTGAAAGGCAATGGTACAAAGATGTCTTACTGGAAAAACCTGTGACCTCAGTGTTCTTACAGAATATAGAATCATTTAAGTTGGAAAAGACTCTGAATCTCATCAAGTATAACCATTAACCCAGCACTGCCAAACCCACCACTAAACCATGTCCCCAAGTGCCACATCTGCACGCTCTTTAAACACCTCCAGGGATGCTTCCACCACTCGCCTGAGCAGCCTATTCCAGTGCTTGACAATGCTTTCAGTGAAGAATTTTTCCCTAATATCCAATCTAAACCTCCCCTGGTGCAACTTGAGGACATTTCCTCTGATCCTGTCACTTGTTACTTGGGAGAAGAGCCCAACCCCCACCCAGCTACAGCCTCCTTTCAGGGACTTGTAGAGTGATCACGTCTCTCCTGAGCCTCCTTCTCTCCAGGCTAAACACCCCCAGCTCCCTCAGGCACTCCTCATCAGACTTGTGCTCCAGACCCATCACCAGCCTTGCTGCCCTTCTCTGGACACACTCCAGCCTCTCAAAATAGCTGAGGCAGCCAATTCAGCTGGGCACTTCCCCTCAGGCACAACAGTGCTCTCTCCTTGCATACAGCCTTTGCACCTTTGCTTGCAGAGATTCAAATAGATTTCAAATTTCAACATGAGATGCTAAAATTTGACATGTTGTGATTTGTGAGCACCAGAAAAAAATGAAAAAAATAAAAGAAAAAAAGTTACATTTTCATATTTTAAAAATTTGATGTAGGAAGAAAGACGTACCAGAAAATCTGCACTGAGGAAGCTTATGTTCTCAAGTCCTGAGAGCTCTGGGGGAACGTCAGAAATAGTGAGCATATTTACAAGTTCTTTTCTTGCATAATTTGGTTACATCTCACCTCTGCTTGCAAAGACTAGACTCACTCTATCCCCCACATCATGCTCTTACCCCTCCTGCAGCACCCACACACTGGCGAGAACCTTCTACTCATGAGGCAGAGCTGGGTGTCCCACACTACCACGCAGTCACCCTCAGAGCAGTCTGCTCCCTGCTCCTGAGGCAGCCACATGGACAGAAAAGGGATGAGGCAGGGAGACAGAAGGATGCTCACAGCTGCTTGAGGGTCGACATCCGTGCAGATGATGACTGACTGCCATAACATGTATTCCACAAGCACAGGAAAAAACATTGGTGAAACTCTCTAGCATGATACGTGCTAATACATATATGAGGATACAGGGTCACAAGCATCTTCTGACTTTTCAGTGGCATCTGGGATTCTTCTGGGTAAAATCAGCAGTCACTTCAAACTCCTAGTGGACTTCCTTTAGCTGGAAATATGTTTAGATTATCTAAGGTAGTAAAAAACTTACATCTGTATGAATTTGATGCTCACTAGTGGGATACACTTTGGAATTTCAAGGTGTGATTTATGCTCTGCAAAAGTTGTAGGGGTATTCACTAGTCAACAACAATTTATTGTACTCCCATATGGAAAAATAAAATTTGGAAAGAAAAAAGAGAAGGATGATCTCAGAATGGAGCCTGTTAGCAGATAAGGATCATGATTCCCCATCATCCTCCTGAGAGATTTCATTCAGACCTGCATTTTGGACATAACTCACAGAATGAGCATGAAATTAGGGCCAGTCTCATTGAAGGAAACAGGAGGGAATTGGAGTTATATACCTGGAGTAAAATTCAGTCAACTCTGGGCTTGTATAGCTACATTGTACATAGCAGTCCCAGCCATCATTGATCCCAGCAGGAAGGGGAGGATGAGTGTTTCAGAGCAAAAGGGGAAAGAAATCAAATCCAGATAGAACAAGATCGCACATTTCAATTTGCATCTGTATCATCTTTGAAGTTGTGGTTGCAATTATTGAACGGAGATGACTGGAAATGTCTTTCATACCAAAATGTCTTGGTTGCACTGGGTTTCTCTTTTTGCATGTCAAATCAATTAGCTGGTGTTTGGACAATGCTTTGAAAAGAGGAAGCGAGATATTACATACACACACACATGCACATGTGTAGCCCCACAACCTTCTGTGCAATTAGTATTCGTAAGGAATGGAAATTGATGTTTTAACTAGAAGAAGAAAGATACAAAACAGATATTTAAAGCTTAAGTTACTTTGCAGATCTTATTAAACTTAGCAGAACAAAGAAATCAAGTCACTTGGGGGGAAAAAATCAACAAATGGAATGAGAGCAATATACTGAAAAAGAAAGGATTTTAAAAGTTTTCATTTTAAACCAAGTTTAAGACTGTATAGATACCAAACTAAATCTGCAGCTCACTACAGCATTACAAGCATTGGAAATTAATGTTTCTGTATTTTATTTCATCACTCCATTTTGTTCTATCAATTTACCAGTCTGGTAGTACCAAGGCAAATGTATCATTTTCCTTTACTTACCATGTCATAATTTAAAAAAAAAAAAAAGGCAGTATGAATAGCTATTAATCTATATGTCAGCACAAGTCAAATAACAAAATAAGAAATATGTAACAATTCTTGATGACACCTATACAGATACCTCTTTTTTCCCTTTCTGTTCTCCCCAGTTTCACTACCATTCATGGCTGGCTCTGTAAGCATCAGTATTTAGCTAGGTGAAAACTATGCTGAAATCTTGAGAGAATAAGAGAATGTAGTTCCAGATTGCTACCAAATACCCTATGATTCAAGAAGACTAGCTAAATCTTTGAAATCTGTTGCATTCAAGATGTTCTTGGTTAGCACACTTTAATGTCTTCTACTGTAGGTTTAAACTAAACCTCTGGCTCCAGTGTTGTTCTGTAAGTTTTTCCATAATGCTCCATTCACTGGACTCTACAAAGCTACCCCCTTTCAGTGGGGTATACAGAAGGAAATTCTTTTTGTCTTCTGACAAATCACTCTAGACTGATGAACATAAATTTATAATTCACATCTCAATCAGAAAAAAATATTACCTTGGAGTAATATTTATATATTTTGATAATTTGATGTCATAATGAAAAAATTGGGCTAAAGATACCCTGGCAATGAGGGTGTGCCTCCACAAGCACTTTGGTGTAGCTCAGGGGGACACGTCTGATGTTAACATCCCAATGCCTCCCAACACCACTCGTTGTGTTTCACATTGCAGAGCAGTCTCAGAGCACACACTGTGTTCCCCAAATGAAACAAAACCAGAAGGTGAGCTCCAGCTGTTAATGAGCTTCCAGACGGTGGGGCCAGCCTAGAGCTATCTGGAAGCAGCTCCCCAGCTGGTACACACCTCATGCAGCAGATCCCCAGCACCAATTCTCTGCTTATCAGCTCCTGCTAGGCATCACTAACAGTTAATGTGGAAAGCCCCAGGGAACTACTTTAATTCCTCTCACTTTCCCATCTTTCTGCATAAGACCGTATTTATTAATTCATATTTTATTAATTTATATTTTCAAAGAGCCTGGGATCCCCAGTGAAATCCAGTACATAACTGCATTAACTGCCAACAGAGAAAAAAAGAGCTTCTCCCTGGAGAGCTTCTAACGAGCTAAAGAGAGGACATGGGATTAGATGAGGATGGATAGACCAGAGACTGTGAAGTGACAGTGCAAGAACATGAGTCAAACAGGGCTGATCAGAGAAAGAAGACACCTTCTCAGCACTGAAAATCAGATAAGTGATGGAGATTAGGCCAAGAAAACCTCTGAGGACAAAGAAAAAATTGCATTTAATGTGACAGAGAAGTTGCAGCAGAGAGGACAGAAAGAGGGGTCAAAGTTATGCTTTAGAAAAATGCGTTTTACAGCACTAACTCACATGGATATAAATGGTCCAAAGTTAAAAAAAGCCCAACACTGTACCCAAAATGCTATCCAACTTCTGCATGACCTGAACTAAGGCACCAACCTTCAGCACGTGATAACAATTCTTTCTTCTATCCAGAATCACTTCAGAGATGGAAACATCCCCTTTAACACTTCCATTACCACATATATTCCATGTCAACAGCGGAAACATAATCTTAAAATAAAAATAGAAATTTCCCTTTTCACTTGAAATACTTGGACAGTGGTGCTTTCAGCTGGAGAAATCTTGTGACAAAAAGGGACCTGTGAGTATTAAAACAAAAAAGACTATGCAGCAGACAAGTGAAAGAGGATATTGATAGTGCTGTTATCACCACAGTGAAGTGATTTAGAAGGCATGAATTTAAAGTACCAGCTGTTCCATTTACTTTTCCTGCTTTCAACACAGCACACATAAGTGAGGACACTGGAGAGCTGTCTCCTGCCCAGAACAGGAACATGTCCCGATCTATGAGCAAGGGAAAACAAGAGCTCCGAAGACACTGAGCTAGCTTGGGTTTCTTCTAGCGACTGAGCCTCCTTTAAACTCACAGCTATTCAGCTAAGGAGATCTTCAGCAAAATGAGCACTTGCTTGAAGTGCTCAGTATACTTCGAGTCTCACACAAAAGAGCTTTAGTACAAACAAGAATCAGGACTGTAAGTGCAAAGCACTTTACTTGGTAGAGTATTTCTTATTTTCACTGTGCATCAATGAAGAACCATATTATACTACGCACATGCAGCACAGGAAACATTTTTCAGCTGGCCAGACAGCTGCCAAGAGGAAGTCACATCACTCCCCATTTTGAATCCAGAAGATATATATGGTCTATCTTTTACATCTGCAGAAGAAGATCATCAGCTTTATCAAATTGGGTTTATTGCTTTGGTTTTTGTTTAGCACTTTGTGGCAAGAACTATTGAATTTAATTTATGAGTTAAGGATGAAATTCAAGTTTGTCCTGTAGTGACAGTTGTGCTGCAGCTGGTGTCAGGATGCACACTTGGCGTTAGTTCCCCGGATGGTCCCAGAACGAGTTTCTGCAGAGGTGACATGAGGGACTGAACTGAGATATAATGATTGATCTCTCTGCCAGCCTCAAAGCAAAGCCTTTGCCTGATTTCTGCAGGAGGTGTCCAGGTGGGAATTTTGGACAGTCACAGAGATTTCACCAAACAGTCCCTGCTGTGTTCAGACCATTTGACACGCACTACTTGTCTGCTTCAATGTGTTAGCATCCAGGATGGAGAATCTGGCCAGGCTGAGGGACTTCTCCAGGCAAATCCTGCTGTAGAATTAAGAAAAGCGTACACAGATATTTGTAAATAGTCAATAGAAACCATTCCTGTAGGTGCAGAAAGGCTCCCCAGGGAAGTGGTCACAGCGCCAAGCCTGACAGAGTTCAAGAAAAGTTAGAGCAATGCTCTCAGACACATGGTGTGATTCTTGGGGCTGTCCCATGCAGGGCTGGGATTTGGGCTTCAATTATCCTTGTGGGTCCTTCCAGCTCAGGGTATTCTATGTTTGTCTGTAGCCCAGCACAGTCACAGGAGCGGAACAAAAAAGGGGCAGAGAATCTCACTCTGTCTAGCTGAAGACGCCCGTGCAAGGATCCTCTCAGCAGAGATTTCCATCATCATCTAGGTAGGGACTGACCTTCCTGTTCAACAGATTTGACTTCTTGGGTGACTGTTACCCTGTGCAAAGATAAAGTAAATTAGTTTAGCAAATGCTTTGCCCATGGGTATCTGTGTAGCAACTGAGTCTCTCTGGCTGTGCCCCCCCTCATCCTGGCAGCTCCAGTGATTCACAGGAAGGATTGCTTTCCCTGGCCTTCAACTTTGCACAGACAGGCTCTACAAGGCATCTCTGGAACATGGCAAAAAATATCAGATATCTCTCTTTTGATACACCCATAGGGATTTTCAGTTCTTTTCTATGTACACAAAGTGTGCCACCTGATCAACTTGCTGACCCTAAATTCACATTGATAACCATGGAAAGATATACATAGCCTGCAACCGAACTTTTAGCTCTAGTTCTGCATTTTGGACAAAGATGGTTATTGCTCTTACTGATATTTGATGAAGGTGTTTATCTACTTTATGTTTTCAAGCTGAATGAAACGGTACAGGACTATTAAGCAAGTTTCACCCAGTTCCATCACACAAATTCAATGAAAAATCCAATAGAGAATTTCTTGGCCAAAGTCTAATTAACATTATGTTGGTTTACATCACTGCATTATTATAATTGACAAAGGATAATGGATTGAGTTTAAAAATTAATGAGTAATCCTGACTTTCTTTGGCCGCTTTAGCCGGAACATACCAAAGGTGTTTGCTGTAAACATTAGGATCACTAAGGATTGTTATTCAGATTAGCTACAGATTAATTCATTGATTCTATTTTATAGGACATGGTTGTCCAAAGCAGTATTTTAGCTAAACTGATGCAGTAAGAGCCAGTTTGCCTGTGGAATTTGCTGTAAAGCAATAGGGTAAAAAGAATTCTTTTGTGAAGTTTTCTGTGTATGGGAGGATTACGTTCACTGCACCTATCTCTGCCGCAAAGTAAAGGCTCCCTATCCAAAAATCTGTTCTTCTCCAAAGCTCCTACCCTCCCTCAGAGTCTGAAGAACATAAAACTTCCCCAGAAATGTCTTTTTGCCATCACACTTGTTAATTACAGCAGTAGTATCACAGTAGCACTTTCACAGTTAATAGCTGTATGTCTATTGTCCTGGCAGGTCTCATCAGTAGAAGTGGTTCTGGTTTCATGTTACATTGTCCAGCATGAGAAATCACCAATTTCAAATGCCAGTGTCATTAAAAACAAAACAAAACAAACGTAAAAGAAACAAAACACAAAAAACAACCCACAAGTTTCTCTAATGTTAGGTCTTAAAGCACAAGCATTTGAAAACATGATACAAGAAGCACAGAAATTCCACACTAATGGCTGAATTCCTTCTGACATTAGGTTTACAAAACCTTTATTTACCATCTGATATAAAAATGACAGGCTTAATTTTTCTTTTGGAAGCCGTCTAATTTGCCACTGTGTTATTTTACATTTTAGAGGCTATTCACAGAAAAAAATTGTCAATTAATAAGAGGTAACATAAACTTTTCCTGATATCTCTATATAGTATATGTATCTTATCATTCTGAGCACCGTGCATTTTACTATGTGAGGTGAAAATCCATAAGCCTCCAGAGGATCCATTCCTATGTCAGTGTAAAGTTGCAATCTATTCTAAAAGGAAAGCAAAAAGAACTGGGATCTGGTAGAAAAGCAGGAACCAAACAAGACCTTAAGCTCTGTCCTGTGAAAAAGACAGGACTGCTATCAGCACAACTGCCACCACCACCCACGTACTGAGGGAGTGTACATACTTTTGTAACAATACCACTAATCACTAGAACAGCCAGTTGACCAACAATACTGTAATTAATAACAGATGATCACACAAAACAACTATCACAAACAAACAAAAACTCCAGGGTGCTTGATACATGTAGCTTTGAAAAGAAGCTTTAGAATAACTACTAACATGTCACAGTTTGTTTACAATTGAATTTTTAACCCTTAAAAGATGCCAAGCCAAAATAAAATCTAGGAGACATCTGATTTTTCTTATTACATTTCTGTAGGAAGTAATTTTACCACTTTGAAAAACTAGTCAAATTTTTAATAAAAAATTTATGCATTCTGCAATGTGATAAAACCAGAATCTTCCACAGTGGTTAATGAAAACATAAATATCTGCTCAAATAGCAGGTTACAAAGGAATTCACACTGGATTTAAATTAGTATCAAATTCAAAACATGAACTTTGTTCAATTACTCATGTTTTCCCCAAGGGTGCTATCTTCACTGGACCATGCCCTCTCCTATTGTCCTTATGTTACAGTCATCTCTGGTTTGGACCAGAAATTTCATCCTGAAAACAAGCACCTTTTCTCCCAAAATCCCATCTGCATATTGGCTATTCCCACACACAGCGGGGAAAAAAAGGAAAAGAGTATTGACTTTATTGATTTCACATTGCAAAGCAATTTCCTCAGAAAAATCTGACTAGTTCCTAGAATTAGTTCACAGCAGGTGATAAAATAGCGTCATCATCGTTAACTCAGGGTCTTCCTCTGGGCTTAGCAAGCAGTCTGGCAGAAGTACACCCTTTTATAACTAAGCTATAAATCATCAAGACAGGCAGCTTAGTAATTGTTTACAGCTGGTCATAGAAACTAGCTATTGCTCTGAAGAAATAGCAATTTTGTATTACTAGAGAAACAAGGAAAATGGGTTTTTTTCTACACATAAGACCCATGGTGCGATCCTCTGTGACTTTACAACAGCTTCATATTGGCCTAACTGTAATGTCAGCTAGCTGACAGTGGTATAAAACTGGTGTGCTCAAACAAGGAATGGCTTGATGGAAAAGTCAACACTAAATATGGGAGAAATGATATTTCTGATAATATAAATCAGCAAGATAAACAGTGGCATACAGTAGGTAAGAGAGCTGCTGTGGGCTCTACCTTCACCCCATTACTAGTTTCCAACCAGAAATGACATGATTATTTACTACAGTCAGATTTTATTATGGATGCAGAGTTAGAAGGAGGGAAAGGAGGACCTCTTTCACTTTGTGCACCAGGGTACAGTGTGTTCTTGTCACTGACAGCCGCTTCCAGGCTGGAGTGTTGGTGTTGTCATTCTGCCCATTGTAACAGAGGATGACAGCACAGTAATGAGCTTGAAGCTCAGGCAACCCTGCTTATGGTGCAGTTCCAAGCATCACTCAGGCCCTGGTGGCCAGATGCCCCTGCACGGTCCTCATCTTCCTATTTCTCCAGGCCAAAGCTCTGCATCTCCTCTTTAAAGGTGCTTTCCACACCTTCATGCTCCACCACTGTTTATTGCAAGAGAAGGTTCGGAAGTGTTGGCCTGGGAAGTGCTCAGTCCAACGTGCCTGAGTGTGCATCCTTGGAGTCCATTTCTCAGCTATCACATTCCTTCACTGCAAGTGAAGTACAAAACAAACAGCCCTCAGGAGCCAAACAATAAACTTTAAGGAGCTCATCGGCCACTCCACCAACTCTTACCTTCTTTCCAAATACATGTCAAGGTCCTGGGCCAAAAGGTGCCTTTGATTGCAATGCAATCTCATTTAAGTAAGAGCGAGAACAGAGGGATATCTGCACTATGATTGTATGTTGCTGAAGAAAAGGTGTTAGATTAACTCACTGAAGGCTCAAACATTCCCAGTCTCCAGTATGAGGTATTGCTAGTATGAAGAAAGTTTAAATTAGTAAGGCTCTGAAGTTCTAAATAATTTGTTAAATAAAGAATGTGAAAGACAATCTTTCTTGTTTATTGTGTCCCTGCATGGTAGATCCTTTACTCATCCTTGCTCTGCATCTCATAATTTTTTGATGTTATTTCAGCTTGGATAAGAGTCACACAATCCTCTCTGTGTCCCTAAGAAAATTTCCTCCTCACAATCTATTTGGCTCAGAAGGCTCTGGGCCGTTCTCCTGAAGGGTTTACACTGCTCTAGGCAGATTAAACAAATAGGTAAAAGAAAACCCCACCAATGCATCTTTATCAGAGCATCCAGAACTGGGTACCTGTACAGCAGGCTGCAAAACAACACATAAAACAGCTACAGCAAACCTGTCTAATGGCTCCTTCATGTCATTTAAAAAGACTATAGCCAAATACTTCAGTGGTAGCTGAAGGACCACTTTCCTGGGTCCAGTGCAGAAACTGAGATAATCTTACATTTTACACAAAGATGAAGCTCAGGTATGTTGCCCATTTGCAGTGATTTAGAGGTCATTGCAAATGACACCAATGGAAACCTCTTAGATGTGCATGTCCAGGCTTGTTGTATACAAAATAATTTGATAAAAGCTTGCATTTAGGGAAAGTGAGTTATCTAAATCACGTAACTTCATAGTAATATGTGCTACATATGCAAGAATTATTACTTCTCAGCTGACCTGTACTAACTTGTTTAGACCTGGTAACTTGATCATGTGTCTAGGTTTCTACACAGCATAAGAAGTATGCAGAGACTTGTAATCCATGCTGATAAAAAAGTAAGGAAAAATTACAAAAGTCACTAATACAAACATTCAGGAGTCATACTGAAATTTTACTCACTCTCCCATTGTTCTCCAAGCAGAAGCATTGCAATGACTACATGAGGATGATATTAGGAATTTGGAATTCAGACAGTAAGCTTTTCAGGGTAAAAATGAGATGACGAGAGAGATGGATAAGATCCAATCCTATTAGACAGTAAAATAGGATCTGCAAACATATAGCTCTGTAAAATAAACATTAAGAGTGTCTGCAAATATATGTAGCCATATTAGACCCACTGGCTAAGCACTGGAGGAAGTTTAATACAGATAAATTATTCTTTTAGAAGACAGGCTTTAGTAAACATATATTTACAATGAGTTCAAAATTCAGTTACACAAGAGAAAAAACCAAATTAAGCCCCCCCCCCCCCCCACACACACTATTCACTCAGGCAGGCTTTGCAGTGCTGAAAAGATGTCCATTTTGGAGACTATCTGAATGCTGTCACTGTAAGCAGTGTAAGCAGTGTCTGTGTCCTAGAACAGATCCTGCTGCTACTCAGTTCCTCCTACTTTCCAGATGTTTCCCTGACTGCTCCTTCTGGCAAACTCCAAGGCAACACCCACTCTCTGCACACTGTCTTGTGTGCAGCACCCCAGGTACCCCTTCACACAGCTTCCTGCCCAGCTCCCCCTGACGACCCAGGCAGCAGGGCAGTGGGCTGTAAAATCAGCTTACCTAGAGGGAACTCTCCTCAGGAGCCTTAGGTTAAGCAGCACTGCGTTATTAGAGTGGTATTGCTCCTGGTCCATAGGCTGGTAGGTAATTCACAGTTGTCTGGGGTATTTCTGTGTGACGTTGCACTGGGCCACGTCACTCAGGGGTCACAGCATGCCTCAAGATGCAGGTTCATCCCCATCTCTACAGAGCTCTTTTCCTGAACAAAGCTAAATGAAACTGGTGATGTCCAAGCAGAAAAGTTGATATGGATGTAGGAAAAGTGGCTACCTTTTCAGTTGATTCTTCTCTTCAGCTATGAAGCACAAATGAAAACATCTAATTGTGGCAGTTTGGAAACCACTTACAGATAAGTTTTCAAATAGAATGGATATATTTTAACAGCAAGAAGAACTAATACCTGCTACAGCATAACAAGGCTGCTGGTGTAATGTGTAATTACATGTGTAATGCTTTTAAATCTAGGTTCTGGTGAAGGCAGACAAGAATTCAAAGGAGGATTAATTCAGAACAGCCTGGACCCTACTGTCCTTACTGGTCCTTGCAGGGTCTCCTGGCCATCAAATCCAAGATGCTGATTAACATACTAAAGGCAGAAGCTTCAAGATAGTGGCCAGAGGAGAGGGAGAGCTGTTTAGGAAAGGACAATGTGGAGTTTTCAAGGCACTCCCTGTAGAAAGGCACGTGGGTACAGGCTGACAGGGAGAGTGGCATGCAGAAATATTTCTTTGACCCCCAAAACTCCACACAAAAGTTCAAGCCTTTAGTCCAGTCCTTCCAGCAATTCACATCACTCTGGCATTTGAGATACAGTTTTTGCTTTTCTAGGGATGTTAGGAAGTTAACCTTCTTCCCTCCTTTCCTAGTTTTCTCTCTCTTTTTTTTTTTTTTTTTTAAAGTTCCACTTTGAGATTTTCTTTTCTCCGGGACAATGGACTGCTCCATCTGGCTGTGCCTTTTGACTACACTTCAAAATGAAACATAGTAGGCTGAAAATTACTTCCAGGCTCTCCAAGAATCAGGTGGCCCAGCACATTCAGGGGACTCTGGCTAGGACTGAGTCAGCAGAAGCACCCACAGGTCTTCCTGGGGGGAATGCAGCTGCAAAGCAGAACACAAAAACAAAAACACCAACAAATAAGAGCTTCCATGTCAGCCAGCTGAGTAATAGGAACATTTCCATAGCACACAGGACACTCTGCTCTTATTCATGGTGTCCAAGAAACACGATATTCAACAGGTCTCTGTAATTACCATGTAGTATTTGTGCTGCTTGATGACATTTTAAAGACAAAGTAGAAAGTTTCTGCTGTTAGAATTAAAAAGAGTTCCTTCAAACTGTGGGGGAAATTGTATCTTTTTCTTTAGCATGTTAACACCCTGAAAGCCAACCTCTGCAAGTGACAAGCAGCTCCTTTTTTAGTTAACTCAGATACCTTGATAAGTCTTTAAGTCCCTGAGGGGAATAATGTGATGAAGAACAAACGCTAGTGAACAGCATTGGGGCCTGATGCCTTAGGGAGTCTACGTGAAACTTCTTCTTTCTTCCCCCAGAGCCCTGCCACTCTTGCCAGCAGTACTGTTTCCAGACTTGCCACTGGACAGCTCTTGCCTCCAGAGACATCAAATCAAACCTACAAGTTCCTCCAAACTAAATCCATACTGAAGTGTGAACAGACATATTTTCTTTGACAAAGGCCAACCTTGCTTCTTTGTCCTCATTTTTTTTGCTTGTCATCTTGCTGCCCCTTTTTTTTCTTTAGGAATTTTGGGGGAAATGTGTATGCTCAGCTGTTTGTTTCTTTCCAGAAGCAGAGTAACTCCCCTAAGGTATCCCCATTTCCTTCCTCTTTCTTGGTCTTCAAAACCTGGCCAGACAGCCAACCTCCAAGTACACAGATTCACCTGGCATGGGCCAGTATATCATTCGCCAATGACAGTTGTCAGTAAATACTCATATAAACCCAATTATTTTTCCTCTAAACCATCTGAAAGTCCTATGACTTATTCATCAGACTAAAATTTCATGTATATTTCATTATTTCTGCCATGAGAAAAAAAAATTGCTGTCATAATTCCTTTAATTCCCAGTGAAGATCATTAGTAAGTCAGTGAAACTTATGAAAAATTACCTGCTAATAAAATCATTTGTCTGTCCAGGCTGTCAGCTCTTTCTGCCTAGATAAAAAGAGATTTCTGTGTCTGTCTCCTCACAAAAGAAGTTTGGTTCATCTCCTATCATAAAGCACAAGGTAAAACCACTACAGTGTTGAGAATAAAAACCAGTAGATCCAAAGGACTTACGACTGCAAATATTTTGACTGCCCTGTGTATTGCTAAAAACAAAGCAATTTCTGAAAGTGTCAGTTCTTTTATTGTGTCATTATCAAAACTAGTATTTATTGACTGTCATAGGAGTATCTGTTATTCTGCATGTTCTGTGCAACAGAACTGAACAGTTAAAAATAAATGTATGTGGATTATAGTCCTTGTAAAGTACTTCAAAGAGAATATTGAAACATCTATGATTTGTACTATATTTTTTATGTTGTTGGCAGAATAATGGCACACATTCAGGCTCCCATGAGTTACACGCATCCCTAAACTCCACTGATATTCCTGTGTGTTCTTTGGTGACAGAACTGTACAACAAATTGCTTGGTGGTAGAAATAAAGCAAGTTAGCCTTTCGTGTAAGTTTGAAGTGCCTGAGAAAAAACAAGACTGCAGCACAAATGTTTGTTCAGCTCCCATGGTTTTCAAAAACATTGACCTAAAAATGAGGCGTTTGCACTGGAAACAGCAGCCAAACCCCACAACAGAACACAGCATACGCAGCGGTCGGACTGCGCGCTGCCTTTTGCATAACTGCAGGCTGGGGAAGCCAACATCTGTGATGCAAGAGAGAGCCCTGGAAGCACACGTGGGTTTGGCATATTTTAGGAAGAGAGAGACATCTCGTGGACGAACTGTGAATTTGCCACTCACTCTTCTTTATCCTTAATAACACATGAAAAAAAGTTACACCTATGTGCAACATAGTTATATACCAGATAAGAGAAGTTCTCCTGGTTCCATATTTTATTATTTCAAATGGATTTTAAAGTACTGTGTATTTGATATCAAGGGGAAAATAACAATGTGTCCAGAAAGAAAAGGAAAATGGGTTTTAGAATCCCATATGGATCCTTGGAAAGAAACACTAGGTCCATGCCCTGTCTGAATTACCTTGTCTCACGGCCAACATTACTGCAGAACATGAGGGGAACATTAATATTGAGTCTGGAGTCAACTAAGGAGCAACCATGAGAAGTTATTCTGCTGCACTGGCAATTCCTGCAGAATTTCCAGAGATTTACAATGAAAAAAAATGAACAGGCAAAGACACACGGACAACGAATTCAGAGTCATTGCTGATCAGTTGTGGATATCAAGGACTTGCACCCATCAGGGCTTAACAGAATTAAGTTACTGCACTTTAAGGAGCCTCAAATTTCAAGCTATCAAGGGAGACAGTGAGGCACGTCAGCCTACCTATGTACCAGCTTGTTTCCTGAGGTGCACCAGTGTGCTCAATCATCCTCCACTGACACCACCTCATCTTCACTACAGCTGTTGCCTGGGAATCCTCCCTCTGCATTAAGATATTTGGTCAAGCATCTATATCACAGTGTGAAAAATCTCAGCTTTTGCTGTCAGTCCAGAAACTAAAGCACACAAAACAGCTGCAGCCAGCAAGTTATTGCATTTTCTTTGATGTTTAGGTTGATAACAATGTTTATTTATATTCCCTAAACCAAATTATTAGATAAAAACACAGTAAAACTAATGCAGTGGTATTCACACCACTCATCTGACCCAAATGAATCTGGATTGTAGATGAAACTGTCTGCAGTGAATTCAGAATATTATAGTGAGAATAATTTATTAAGTAACAGCTTATTTTTCCAAGGGCTTTCAAATTCATGTGCACTCTCAAGATTGCTTTGAAGTTCTCTGTCCCTCATCAAACTTCCAATCAGGCTTCATGGCCTTGATTTGTTGCAAAGTTTTTCAACAAGTTTCCAATATACATTATCGGCTCAGTGCATTGGATATCAGTAGTCTACTTGTGGTTCAAATCTCTCCAGCTCAGTCACCCACTGTTTCGATCTTTGCAGACACTGACACTTGTCAAAAGACTACTTAAAAAGTCACAAGTGTATTGGCTGCAGAAGACGGCTTTCTAGTATCTCTTGCCACAAAATGACATGACAGAATTAAGGCAATTTGTGAGGGAGCAATCTCAAGGTGGTGGGCTGCAGCCTCTGAAAATTATATCCGTGTGTTGTCAGGGCAATCCCTACCCTGCCTGTATCAGCATCCTTGACAATTCTGCTCCTGGATACACCTACACCCAAGCAAGGGACTTTGGCCAGACCCAGGTTTTGACCCAGACTCATGAAAATCCCATTTCTTACAGCCTTATATGCAAAATCAGACTGTGCTGGGGAACACAAATGAGACAATCTTTTTAAGAATCAGTCACGCTATGGCTAGGCACTGGTACAGGTTCCCCAGGGAAGTGGTCACACACCAAGTCTGACAAAGTTCAAGATGTGTTCGGACAATATCCTTGGACACATGGCGTGTCTCTTGGGGATGCTCCTGTACAAGGCCAGGAGCAGGATTCGATGATCCTTGTGCATCCCTTCCAACTCAGCATATTCTGTGTTCTGTGATTCTGTGATTCTGTGCAGACAGCGAGGGACAGTTCTTTGCAGGCACAAGCAATATAGATCTATCTATATCTATATCTGTATCTATATTTCCCACAGGACACAGAGGGCACTACCTACTACCAAAACTTCTTGCCTTCCACTTTAGCATACATCCAACCCTTCCAAAAGCCAAGATTCATATTTCTGCAGTGCTTGTTTTTCCTCCTACTATAGAGCTCCCTATTCCTAATACTTCTTGCACAAATCTTCCTGGACCTTTCTAGTTGCTGTTCTTTATCAGTCAACAAAGAAAAATAAAGGTCTCATTCCTTATCCCTCTCCCTAAGGCTTCAGTCATTTTAGATCTGTTTAATAGTAACAGTCCTTACAGCAGTTTTGCTAACTGCAGTAATTGTCAGTTTGGGGTTCTTTTGCTAGAAGAATAGAAGTGTGAAGGACACTGTAGTGATGCCTGTGGCTTGCTTTCTTGCATAACCATTTATTATTTGCAGTGTATGATCTTTTTGATTAACGATTTATTCTACTTGGCTTGTAAAAAGTTGCAGCAGTTTCCAGATTTCATTCTCTATGTGCCATTAAATGTCATGCTGGCTTTCCATTTCTGCGCCTGATAATGATGGATTATTGTAGCAAAGCCTCATAGTGAATTAATGCATTGGCCATATTGGCTTGTAATTCTTAACAGGCCTGTAAATGGAACAATCTTGGGTTTCAAGACTTTATGAGTGACAGGATATTTTTAAACATCATGTAGTCTATGAGATAGTATGTATGTGATTTTTAATAAACCCATTATACTGGACTCAACATTTTCCTGATGTGTCCCTTCCAACTCAGCATATTCTATAATTCTACAATCCTGATTCTGAATAGTCAATTCCTTCACTTCTCTCTGGGAACATACAATAAAAACTCATGTTTGGAAGATTTCAGAGTCAGTCCTCAATAGCAGAGGAACTGTTGATTTTGGTGATCAAGAAGGATATTTGGCATTGCACAGAATTGAGAGCAGTAAGCAAGCAGATCTCTTTCCTCAAAGTGCTGTCAGATCTCATCCAGGTGCAACAGAAGTTCAGACATCTGAAATCCACAGTCCTTACCACCTATGAACAGTGACAGCCTCAAAACATTTTTCTGCAAGGAAGTACATTAATCTCTCTGTATGGCTGTGACCCCAGTCTTTCACTCAGGTCTCTACATTGGACTCTCTGGTGTGCTGTGCACAGCTCAGCACACCGGCTACAGCACCAAGCAGTTGGGTTAGGCATTCTCAATGCTTTCTGATTTTAATCCATTTCCCACACAAGCCTCTTTGTCCAAGTGTCCTTTTAGAGAGCAGGTAGACTGCTAACTACATTTAAACTCAGAGTTTTGATTTCCCACGAGCTCCCTCATAAACACTCACTGTACCTATGGGAGCCATCAGTCACTAGGTCTGGCAGACCAGGACAGGAGGAGGCCCACTAAGAGACATGGGCTGTACAGGATGGTGGCTGGTTTTGCACCTACAGGCAGGTGACACTCCAGAGGCACTGCTGCAATTTCTGTCACCCACCCAGCAGCAGCAGGAACAGCAATGCTGTTAGACCCTCCTGTCTCCTTGGCAGGAGTGGCTGGCCCCAGCCCCTCATCCTTGTTAAACTCAGGAGTCTGAAGCCAGCTTCATTCTACCCATAGGCAAGCCGTGACTCATTATGTATAATTGAAACCATTCTAAGAACTATAGAGTTGCCATGAGAAGTAGTCTGAAATATTTTACCAGTCACACTGAATGCACTTTTTTGAAGTGGTCCACCCAGTAATTTTGCAATGGCGTATGCTCTAACCAAGCTGATTCTTGGGGACAGGTTGTTCTCAAGGCTTGGCTCATTAATTTAATTTCATAGAAAAAAAAGGCATATCACATATCATAGAAAGAGAAAATCGCTTTCAAATCTACTTTTGAACCTATTGCTTAACTAAGGAAATATTTTGTGGGAAAGTATTTTTTGAGACCTAGCACTTTCCCTCTAGGCCCAGCAAAATCCCATCAGAGCTGATGTCACTCCGAATTGATAAAGTGCATGTTCAGTCATGCAGTTAGAGACCCATCACTGAAGCCTTCCTATCGCTGGGAAAATCTCTGCACCATCTTCTTTAATCCTGCTCATTGGAGTGAAATCTGCTTTCCAGGGAGCACTTCATTTCTAATGGCTCTTTTTTGCTTGGCATTAGATGCAAAGGATTAAGAACAAGGGAGACCATGAAGGAATACTGCCCAAATCCTGCTCTGGCCAAGCACAATCTGAGAATTTGACAGGTTTTCTGGTACACGTTAACTACTCCTATTCATTGCAAACCCAGAGAAACTGAAATACGAGTCTTCTACTTTTGAAATGCTCTCAGGGGACAGTGAAAAACAGTGTCCATATCTGTGTGTCAGTCAGTGCCTCTCTATAATGCCTCTCCAACATCAGAATCAATGCTGCAGAACCACACTTATGCAACAGCCCAGATGTGGGCTCACGTTTCCCCACCTACTGTGCCACAGGCAATCTTGAATTTCAGGCACAATGTATCAAGAGCTTATTTCTGAAGTTGAAAAGTCTTAGTTATTTTTTATAACTTAACATCCCCTTGGAGCAGGAGTTTCTGGATACCCTTGACAAAATCTAAATAAAACCATGTGATGAAATACAGAAGAACGAAAGTGATAGGAAAAAAAAAAAAGATTACCACAACTTTGAATTTGAGACAGAGAAACAACGCCAGACAATACTTAATACATCACCAGGAGTAGGAAATAAGAAGATATTTCTTTATATATTTGACATGTTTCCATATATATTTATCTCTATGTTATACATAAAAGGATCCAAGATGTCCAAGTCATGGAAGAACCAAGCATACAGCAGTTACAAAAACATGCATGGAGAATCATATTGCAGAGTTGTATTTGTTTCTACACTGTGCTCCCCAGTGCTCCAGGCTTTTGACTGCGTTCTAGTTCAGTTGAATACTATATCCACAAGCAGCCAAAGCAAATAAATCAAGCTGGGCCCAGGCTGCCTGTACAGAACCATCTGGAAGTCTCTTGAAGGTGCTCCCTTGTGGTCCTTTTCTGCTCTGGCTGTGTGCCAGGATATAAACGTTTACTGGGCAGATCACGTGCACTTCACGACACGGCACCTGAGTGCATACCTCCTGCAGACCACACCTGACCCTGCACAAAGCCAATTTATGTTTCCTCATCTGCAGAAAATTGAGCCGAAGATTGGATAAACTGTCTATTAGTAATCATATCTGAACTGTATGACAAAATGCAATTACATCTTCTCAATTGATAGCCACCAGAGGCAGAGATGGAGCTATTTAGGGGGTTTAGGTTTCAAAAATGTTGGTACTTGCTAATAACAATTTTATTGCTTACTTTCCCATGCTTGCCTCTGTCAACACGAAAGTCAAAAAATAACCTTGAACTCCTGGTAGCCTGTCTATTTCAAGGATATTGAATATAAAGAAGCACATACTAAATCTCAGATGTAATGTAGCTCTAGCCCAGGTCCTAATCTTCGAAAGAATCAAATAGTTTTGAGATGAGACATGCCACTTTCTAACTGAGCATGAAACTGCAGGTTTGAGTCCTTGATAAAATGTGACTATCCAGGTGTGTCAACATTTCCCCTCTGCCTGAGGCAGGACCTATCACTTTGCAGTATCACAGCTGCCTGGCTCACTTGCCTAGACAATAATATGTGTCATATCTGATTTAGTTGACATTCACAGTCAGGTTTCTGCTTCACTGCTTTGGACAGGCAACAGGATACCTTTGAATAGAAATTATGACCTGTAGTAATACATCTTTGCAGTTATTTGGCAATTTTAGTACACAGTGTCAACAAATCTCTGTAGTGTACAGGACAGAAAAAATAATTTCTTGTTTTCTCAAAGTTTTAACTACATGAAATGAATCTTTCATGAGAGTTTCTAAGGTATCTCTCACCATGGTGTGTCAGTATAATTTAGGAATTATAACACAGAAATGAACTAAACTAAAATCATCTCACAAACTGACAACTAATGCCTTCATATTGGCAACACCAGGACCATCAGACATGTCAGACATTTAATATTATCACCAGAACAGTCTTGACCAAGTTTGCTAGAAACATCGCAAACTCTCCATCCTGCCATCTGGAGTTTCTCAAATAAAAAACCAGACCTAAGCATGCAATAATTAAATAGGATGAATTTATATCTCAAATATGGGAGTCAAATCTGGGTGTATTTTAGCAGTTTTCTTTAAACGAGGCACTGGTATTTATGTGCATACCATGAAAGACTTGCTCCCTCTATCCATTATAGAAAGAATGATGTCCATAGGATATTAGGAACTCTGACCATTACAGAAACCTGTTAAATAATCCTATTTACCAAATGATAAAGAAGATGGCAAAGACTTTCAATTTCTTTTTCAGGTGAACACAAATCTGGGAGCCCAGAATACTGAGATAAGATTGATCTCAAGATGCCTCAGAGCACTTGGTTTAGAAATTTTATTTATCCTAGAATGGTATGGATTGGAAAGGACCTTAAGGAGTGCCTAGCTCCAACTCTCCTGCCATGGGCAGGGACACCTTCCACTAGACCAGGTTGCTCAAAGCCCCATCCAGTCTGGTCTTGAACACTGACAGGGATGGAGTATCCACTGCTTCTCTGGGTAACTTCTTCCAGTGACTCATCACTCTCAAGGTAAAGAATTTTTTCTTAATATCTAATGTAAACCTACTTTCTTTCAGTGTGAAGACGTTATTCCTTGTCTTAATACTACATGTCCCTTAAGAAAGTCCCTCTTCATCTTCCTTGTAGGCCTCTTTAGGTACAGGAAGGTGCTCAAAGGTGTCCTCAGAACCTTCTCTTCTCCAGGCTGAACAGTCCCCACTTTCTCAGCTTGTCCTCACAGGAGAGGTGCTCCAGCCCTCTGATTGTCTTCAGGGCTTCCTCTAGACTCACTCCAACAGGTCCATGTCCTTCTTGTGCTGGGGACCCCATAGCTGAGCACAGCACTGCAGGTGGAGTCTCACAAGGGCAGAGTAGAGAAGAGAATCCCCTCCCCTGACCTGCTGCTCACGCTGCTTTTGATGCAGCCCAGGACAAGTTTGGCTGTCTGGACTGCAGGAGCACACTGCCAGCTCAGGTTGTTCTTCTAATCTGCCAACACTCCCAGTCCTTCTCCTCAAGGCTGCTTTCAATCCATGCTCCACCCCGCCTGTATTTGTACTTGGGGTTGCCCCAACCCAGGTGCAGGATCTTGCGCGTGGCCTTTTTGAACTTCACGAAGTTTGCACAGGCTCACCTCTCAGGTGGTGGTGGCTTGGTGTCGATGGCAAGCTTGCTGAGGGTGCACTGGATCCCACGGTCCATGCCAGCCACAAAGATGTTGAACAGTGCCAGTCCCAATACCAACTCCTGAGAGCAGCACTTGTCACTATCTCTACTTGGAAATTTAGTAGCTTCTATCTTGGTTTTAATGTTAAGTGAACAAAACAGTCTGAGGAGAAAGGACTGGAATGAAGGTCTCTTTGGGATAAACCTGATGCCGCTGGCAACATTTCAGCATGACTTAAGCAAGACAATATTTAAGATGCTCATTTGAATTTAGATTCTATCTGCATAATTAAACTTCTAAAGGTTGAACAAAGAACAGAAGACAAGCCTTCCTCCTCTGGGGTGTGCACCACTAGGTCAGTGTATTAGCATCAGGCACAACCCGGCATTTTAAAAACAGTGAGTCATTCATTTAAATCCAGATCCCTGATTTAGACCTCAAAGTGCAGGAAATGCATTGGACTTACCAATGAAAGTCTCATTGAGATACCTAATCCATAGTCCAGGGGACAGACGGACAACCTCTTTCCTGTCTGTTGGTCAGTTAGGTATCTGCCCACCAACTGAATCCGCTGAGACTGTTTCAGACAATAATTTCCCAGCTGTGACATCAACATAGATGCTTAGTTGGCACTGGACAATTCTGCTACGAAAGTGGGACAGATACAATTCAGGGAGATCTTAGTTAAGCCAACAAACACTAGCAGAAAAAAAAAGTAAAGCTGCTTGGCCAGTCCTATACAGATCTTAATGCTAAGGTTCCTTCAACCAGAAGTCACAGTTAGGCCCCTGGAACACATTTCTCAAACTTACTGTCAAGATACATGTGGCCTTTTTTATTCTCCCCATACTTCTGCTCAGCATCCAAACTTGGATGCAGATGTGTTTTCATTATGTTGGACTCCTTTTCATTTGCTTTCCAACCTTTGTCTTCTTTTCTGCATTGGGTTCAGCCAAAATCCACCATAAGTTACAGTGTTATCAGCTGGGGAAAAGTTGTGTGGTGTAAATGTGTTGATGGCTCTGGTGAGTGTATCACATTACAAATCAATTTGCTTCACTCATGGAGTTGAAAAATTATAGCATCAAGTCTAAAAACACTACTGTCAAGCACATCCTTGAGAGGCACGTAAATTTCCTATGCACTTTCACAACGTTCTTAGTCACAAAATTGTTTCAAACAATGGTAAGTACATTTTGCATCTTACATGGCACTTCAGTAAGATGCTAATTATTTGTCACAAACTCAGTCTTCAGACTTTTGTGCCATTTTTTGGTCACAACTGCAAACCTGATCACAGTCCACCAGCAGCAGGGCTGTGGCAGAGAATGTCACTGCAGTAAATTCATTATTTTTTATTTTCCTTCAGTCTCTGTAAGGTACTTACCTATCATCTTCCACTGTAATCAATACACTGTCTACAAAAGCAAGGAACTCTGCTTTGGGATCATCTTTTTTGTTTTATTACTTTGTATTTCTTCACAGTGCCTAAATTTGCTCTTGGTTGTATTCTAGGTCCTTCTCATTTTCCCACATTCTACCCAAGTTTCAGTGTCAGAAACAAATGCATACAGTGCTTTTTCTGTTTCTTTGAATTTAAGCACATTGTGAACAAAAATACTCATACTGTGCCTTAGAAAATTTTGTACCTGGCATTTATAGCTGGCTTCTTCTACAAATTTCAGTGGCACCTAGGGCTGCTGAGGCTGCAGAACCAGGAAAGGGCAACATGCATTTAGCCTGGTTTGGCTACAGTGTTAAGTAGGAGAGCTAAACAAGCTATTTAGGATAGCTGCCACTACACTTGACACTAATTCATGGAACATGAAGGCAATTACCTTTGCTAAAACTGTGCCTTTGTTTCCTTACCACCATGCTGTAAAGGAACATGAACCTTCTGAAATACCAACAATGAAAGTTTCTAAGTCTCTCCTTGCACCCCCATGGTAAATGGGGGACAGGGAATTATTACAGCAGATTTCCAATGAATTGTTTTACCAAAATCTCTTACGTGCTTTAGAAATTCTCTTTCCACCATGGACAATATGACAAACTGACTGAAGTTTACTTCTCCTTGTTCCTATTTCTCTGCCAAATGTAAGCTGTGTGATATGCACTAAGGACGTCTGAGAAATGCTTAGCAGTATTATCATATGTTTGCATGACCCCTTAGAAAAAACAGAAATATATTTTATAACGTAGTCCTTTACAATTTCAGCATATTCTTCAGAGAAAATACACATCAGCATGTTCGTTCATTTCACTTATTTTATTCCTACACCATTTAACACAGTTAAAAGCACCACTGGTTTATGCAGCAACTCCATTAGGATATATATACAAACTTATCCCTAGTGTTTCCCCACAACATAGGTGGTGAAACAGCCCTAACAAAATTTTGTTCGCTTTCCAGCTATGTCTATAAAAGTTCTCTGCAGGCAGGATTAACAGAACCGACTCAAGTTCTCCCACTTAAATCTGCCCTTCATGCTTTGGCATACATTTGCAATTTGGGTCTGGGTTTGTCAGACAAAGAGGTTGTACATATTCTGGCCCTTTATGTGAGCCTGGTGTGCCTGGACTGAAAATCACATGGGAAATTAGGGTCTATATTCTTATGAAGAAATTGTGAAATTATGGGCAAAGTTTTTCTCCCATCCTGTCTTGTCAGTTTATCTGGTATAACCAAATGAAGAAGAACTGCAAAAAGAAGCCTGTATAACTTTCCAAATGAGGGGAAAAAAATCTCAAAGTCCAGGATGAATTTGGAACATTCAAGCAAACCAGGCATAAGCTGAAAGGAAGGCTATAGAATGATTTATACTGTCACAATGTTGCTGCAGAGGACAAAGAAAGCACGTCCCAGCAGCTGGCATTGTGAAGAAATGAGGTCACACATTTCTCCTCGTATTCTCATGGACTCTGGGAAGGGACTTTCCTAAGAGTCCATGTCAAACAGGAGATCCCAGGCAGGTCACAGAGCCTGAAATGGAAGCTTAGCAGCATGCCTGCACTTTCAGAAATCAGGGTAAAAGCACAGCCTTTTATAAAAGCTTTGCCCTGGCTGGGCAGTGAGCTGGCTGGACTCAGAACTCGTTATTCCCACCGACAGCAGCCGTTCTCCAAGCAGCAGTGGGTCGTGTGCGAAAGGTCACTTGTGCTTCCCAGGTGGCCCTCTGAGCTGTTTCTGGTGCAGTGGTGAAGCAACAGATGATCTTCAAGCTATGGCACTTCCCACTGGTGGAAGGTCAGGTGGGGACTATTTTGGGGAATTCAGAAAGCCATTTGCCAACTACAGTCAGGAATTTCTAGAGTGTAAACTCCCCCCGAGGCATGCTTTTTAAAAATGCCACAACTTCACAAGAAGTGATAAAGTTATCACAGAACAGAGCCCAGCTGCAATGGTAGGCCCAGGGGTGTAGCACAGCATGGGCTGCAGGCACCAAACACAAGCAAAATACTTGGACCTGTGTACCGTTATAGCAATATAGGCAATGGTTTATACGAATATAAATTAACTGCTGCAGCCATTTGTCCTAAAAAAATGGATATTCCACTGAATTATTAGCTGTTCAAGGGGAAAAGCTATGGCAGCTACAAGGACAAGATGAGAGTGATATAAAAAATAGGCTGGAAGAAGAAGACTATGGGGATGTGAATTTTATCCTTTCCTTTATAAACATAGGTGTGTTAGAACAGGAAAAGTGAGAATGGCACCTTCATATAGGGAGTCCCACTTAGTATTTGTGAGATGGGAGTGATGTTTTTTATAGCAGTACTGCAAGGCAAAAATTCGATTTGGTGCGGAAATTACAGGATATGACTAAAAGTTTTCATTCTTTATGAGTAATTATGTTTTAGTTCTAACTTCGTGATTTGGAGTAGATTTTACTTTTCGCTGGAATCTCTGCAGTTAATGTTCCCACTCTGATTAAAAAAAATTACACTAGAAAGTAAATAAATAAGTGGAGTCTTGTTTAACTATACACTGACGTATCACAGAGAGACTGTTCCCTGTGATTAATGGGTTTTGGCCTGCTGAATAATTCCATTAAACCACTTATCAGCACAATTCGCTGTCACTTTTCTCAGCACTGGCTTCAGATGCACATGCAAACTAATTGCCATGTAGAACAACAGCTTGTGGTGCAGGAACTGAGACTGTCTAAGCCAATTCAGAAATTTCCATCTAGCTTTTACATCTAATTTTTAAAGAAAAATCTCAGTCATGAAAACCTTTCAGGTACTACGGAAAATGCATTTAGAGAACTATAAAGAATTTTTTAACTCATTTTTTGCGCAAGAAATAAAAAAAAGTTTAAAAAGTATCCTGTACCCACTACATGGAAAATAGGAAATTAAATATTGGCCACAAGACATTTTTTAGAGTTTTATTGAAGTAAGAGTTTTAACAACGTGTTTAACTATGTAACAGGTTCAGCAATTGTTAGCGTGAAGCTCCTGCTTTTCTGCAAAGCATTTGCTACCCCCACTTTAGAAGTCTCCACATCACAGGGGGTGTAAATGTTCTTTTAAAATTTAAATTATGCTTATTAAAAGGTTCAGAATTGCCAGGAGAGCCACTGTGATGAAAACCCTCTTATATATTTTTCCAAGAAGATTTACAACCTGCATTAGACACAGCATTCAGCCATAAAATCAAGAGAAATGTGCAGACCTGCCACACTTCCTCTGTGCAACAGAAATTAAAATATATATCCCAAGAATGTTGTCATAGTAACATGTGGGAAACATTAAAAGAAGTCAACATGATGAACAGGTATAATTTATATTTCTCTAAAATCTTACCCCACACATCACTCATAAATCATCCAGTGTGAGTCTGTGTTAAAGAGATGTTCAGCTTTCCATCCTGTAGTCATATTGTTCCAACTCACAAAATAAGTGCTGGAAAAAATGGCTCAGCATCAACTGGGTTTTACAATCTGCTCAGTAATAGAGATATACAAACTTCAAAGCAAAACCAAAAAGGCTGATACCAGTTTTATGGTATTCACATGTATCTGCAAGGGAACTCCTGCAAGAGGGGAACTCAAAACCTGCATGCAGCACTTGAAACCTAGGTGAGCAAATCTTTCCCAAATGGCTTAGATAAATGATTGGTTACTTCAGAAAGCCGTGGTCTAATTAGCTGTTCAAGACTTTCCTATTTCATAAAAGCCCTGTAGTTTACCCACCTGGAAAATTAAAATAAAAAATTAGTCAAATGACCTGTAGCCTCACCTTACAGGGAGTTCCATATGGCCCTATGAGTTCAATATCAATACACTGACAGGATCAAGCTGGGGTCTGTAATGGCTCCCCTTGAAAATAAAAGTCTACTTCCTATTTTTATGCCCAAAATAATTTAGTCCAATTTAGTTTCAACGTATTTTATAGTCTATATTGACAGTAACGCTATACAGTTATTTTACATAAAAATTACTTCCTAGACTATCAAGTGAATAAAAGATTTAAAATATCCAGCCATTATTTCCCAGGCCGTAACAGTTCTTAAAAAACAGTGAAGCACTTGACACATATACAGAAGTATTTGAACTGCTATGTAGAGGATACTTTGCATATTATGTGATGCGTAATAATAGCTATGACATTGGGTTTTTTTAAATCACTATGGGGCTAAAAAAAATGAAGAAAATAATACCACCAGAGATAGAGGGAAGTATTATAAAAGGTGTTTCTTAATCCAACTGAAGTCTGGCTGTTCAAAGCTGAGCATGAGAATCCAAATTCAACCCAACCTGTTTGAGTAAAGGTCATTTTTCAGAAACAGAAGGAATGTGGACAGTGGGAAAGGCTCTGGGCTAACCTCTGTTGGAGACAGGGCCACAGCTGTGGAGTGTCTGCAACATGGAAATGTTGTGGAGCTGCTGGAGTGCCAGCACTGGGCCAAGGGAAGGTGAGGACAGCCCGGGCAGAGACGGGAGTGGGAGAGGTTGGTAGTGGAGTCATACCAGTTTTGGCCCAGTGGTATTTGGGGAATTTACACCAAGCTGTGCAGTGAGCTCAGGTATGATTTTGCAAGGAAACGAGACAGCCTTGAATTTTCTTTGAAATGGGAGAGGACAGGGCAATCCCATAAATTTGTCCAGAGCAACACAGGTTATGCTGCTGCTTGCTTGTGGTGCCCATGACATTCAGTGTATCTTGAATGCACAGACACCCCAAAAGCCATCCCAGGATATTCTGAGGGGTCATCTGATTTGAGTGGGAATTTAAACACTGACCTCAGCAGGACCGGGAGGTCTCTTGTGCAGAAATCCACAGCAGTCAGGTCAAGACCTATTTCATGTAATGTCCTTTCTACAATAGTGGCCATCAGCAAATGTTAAGAAATGTTTATGGATATAAGAGTTTAGGAGTATAAGAAGGGTACTCATAAAGATACTCCTTACATTGCAGTGATCTTTTTCTGAGTAAAACCTTAGTATTCTTGAAGAAGTTTTACCTTAAGGTTGTAATATTTGATGTGACTGAATATCTTTAGATTACCTTAAAGGCCATTTTCTCGTACAATATAAGGATTGCAAGAAGAAGTCAAGGAATACTTTTGAAAAAATCCTGAGCAATGTATCTCAGGCTTTTAAACATAAGTTTAGCATAACTTTGGTCTTTCCAAATAAAGGCTATACTAAAATAATCCATAAAGTAACTTTGTCATTAAATTGCTACACTTCTCAACAGAGAGACCTATATTTCTTTTCATTATATTCTTTTGAAATTTACAATATAAATTACTTCTACTGGCTCAGTGTATTAAAAAAACAATAAAATTAAAGTAACTATAAGCCTTCCTTATGCTTTTCAGTAGCAGTTATTAATAGGACTTTAATTTTGTGGACAGTTTTTCATAAAGGATTACTTGTGCTGTGGAAGCACACAGTTCTGCCGGATTTTTGTCTTTTTTTTAAGAGTTCTTTATGCAAATGTCTCTGAAGAATATAGCACTTCACACAATGTTTTATACAAAAGTACAAGTTTTAAATGTGCTGGTTCATCTGTGTTCTCCAAAAGACCCATCTTTTCCTGGCAATCCGTACTGAAATAAAATTATTTCCTGTGAATTTAATTATGTTGAAAGCAATTAACCACAGTACTTTTCTACCTATAAAGATGAAAATCCTAGAAGGCCACATCACATATACATGGTGGAAACAGTTAAGCTATACCGATTTATATCATCTAAACTGCTTTGCTCTATTTTGAATGCTTGTGTCCATTTTCAAAAGGTTTACAGTATTCTTTTGTTTTTCCATCAGAAAGAAACAGAATTATGAAATTCTAATTTTCATTCAACTGGATATGTTAGAAAAAATAGTGAAATATAAGGCATCTAATCGCTGGGATCTTACCCCTTGTTGCAAAGAAACCACAGAGTTTGGAGAATGTCCAGCCTTAAAATTAATGACTGAGTGTGATCCACAGAGAAATAACTTTAACCACAATTTGGCTAGACCTTAAAGTCTCCATTTTTATTGGTTTTGGCAGCTGGAACCTTATTTCTAATGGATTCACATCCCTTGAGATAAGGAGCGAAAGAAAGGTGGCTAGTCCTAAACTTGAATGTTTTGTGCTTTCTCTACTTTCTTTTCTGAGATTTCAATAGCATTAATTACAGTGTAAGCAGAAAAGTCAATTGTCTCACAGTCTGTCAGGACTTGGGTTTGTTCCCATGATGTGAGTCCTTGTGCTAAGAAGAAATTACATTCAAGTGGGACTTGTTCCAACAATGACAACAGCTTTGGGATCAACAGAGTAATGGCTTTTGGCTCTTACTTCCCTTGAACGTGGCTTGTGCAAGCTCAAAGGACCTGTTGAACACAAGGCAATCAGTACCTTCAGCAGCCACCGAAAGGAATCAGATGTAAATGAAGAAATCAGAGTAGTATAGAACAACTACTCCGGTGAAGCCTTGGCCTTCTCTTCCAGACGGACAGCAATGCTGAGAAGGGGATAGCTGCAGGTAACCACCATGCTTTGTTTTCTACGTCATTTTACGTAGCAACGTGACCATGAAAAGGTCAAGGAGACCTTTGAGGCCAGTATCTTACCCATGAGAAATGGACTGCAAGCACTGAACCAACACACAGGGAGATCAGTGGACCTCTGCGCCAAACCAGGCACTGGATCGATGAAGTTTTTTCTTTCTCTACAGCAAACAGAGACATGAAAAACACAAGGCTTGGTGCTAATGGGACTCTTCCCCCAGGCACACCTGTGTCATTCCCACTCTTAAGGTGGGAATTACTAAGATTCCTAGATGCTTGTGGTTAAAAGGAATGACAAAAGTCAGAGGGTCAACAAAAACTTTCAAAGTTTCATTAGTAAATTATATACTTGGCATGGAAATTGGTATGTTAGTCCCTTATCTCCTAATATAAGGAAATAATATAATGAACTAGCAACCCACGGCTTGCCTTGTACTTTCTGGTGAGGAATGGGCACTTTTAGGGCATCATTCATTGATTCAGATGCCAGCTTTGGATGGGATGCAAAAAAAATTAATATTTACAAGTGCTGCTTACTAAAAATTCCTATTCAATACTGCTTTTAATACAGAAATCCATAAAGAAAATCAAACCATGATCTGTGCTTATGTTAATTTACTCACATACATCTCTGTTGGGTTTGAAGAATCTCCACCAGATTTCCCAGCAGGTGTTGTGGGTAAATTTCAGAAAACACGTCTGAAAAACAGACTCTTTTAGATCTGCTTTTCACCAGCAGAGAAGTCCTGAAAGTTGTAGGCAGGGGGTTAGAGTGGCTAGGAAGGGTTAGGGGGTCTCTGGTAGAAGATATATAGAATAAAATCCTTCAGGAAAAAGCAGCAGAATAAATTCAGGAAGCTGGCAGTTAACATGCTACAGGAATATATGTAAAGGAAAGAGAAAATTAGAAGCATTGGAATAAAGTATCCTGAAGCAAAGACAAAGTCAGAAAAAGCAAAGGAATCAAAAGAAACACTCAGCTGAATCAGTTCTCAGTAACTTGAAATATAAAGAGGAACCAAACAGCAAAGCATAGCTCAAACAGCTAAAGACAAGGACAAAGTAGAAGCACACAAAGACATGAAAATCAACACAGATGCAATTAGCAAGTAGGGTAAGAAGAAATATGTGTCTATTAGATAGTCCGAGGAAGGTCATGGAAATGGTATTTCTACCCTCAGTAAAAAGGAAAAGCCAGGAACAGAAGGTATCAAGAAACAACATCTGTATGGCTTCACCTGCACAGCTGGATCTCACCAGACAGCAAACCCATGGTCAACCACTGCAATCAACCAGGTGACAGATTAAAGAAAGGGCAAATCAGTGAGAACTCAGATAATTGAAGATTACCTAGATGAATTAGGTTTGCATAAGTTATGAGTGATTAGGGAGGAGCACACAACTGCCTTGTCTGTGCTCTGAGCTGACCCATCACACAGAACCTGCAGACTCAGGGACTCCATGGCTTGATCGGCTTGAGCTGTGAACCCAAAACTTCAGAGACCTAACCTGAGAAACACACCAACCCTCCTGCCTCTTTAAATACCCAGGAGGAAAAGTATGAATACCCCTCTTCTGGCTAGTTTTACCTTGGTTCAAAAATTCAAAGACAAGTAGTGCTTAGAAATACAAAATATCTCTAAATACCTTTAATTTCTAGAAATCTAATAAACTATTTACACCATCATATACATTCTAGAAAAGCTGTCTTCAAGACATTTGCATTAACCATCAATTTGAATATCGTTTATTGTTTAGAAATGCTTGGTCTTTGTGCATGTTGTCTTTAAACAGGAAACATTTTGTGGCCTGTAACTGGTTCCTATTAAAAAAACACCAAAACACAATACTTCACCCTTGCTAATTTAATACAGTAGGGTTTTTAAAAGTCATATTCTTTTCTTTTTTCTAGAATGTATTTTCTGAGTCTGCACTAGCCTTCTACCACATGCCCTAGCTAGAACAGGTCAGAAAAGTTTTTTTAAAATTCATTTTAAAAGCTGAGGTTTGACTGAAATCCTTCAACTGAAACACCTCAAGTTTCTTACGCTCTTGGTAGGCCTCAGGCATCTCTCCCACAGACATTTGCATGGCTTCAGAGAGTAATGGCAAGGACACAAGGCTTCTGTGGGAAGCTGGAGAGACTCAGGCACGTCCATCTTCCCAGCCCTGCCCTCCAGAGCCACGGCGTGGGACTGTTTGCCCTTGGAGACCTTGGGGCCCGCTTGGGTCTCCAGGGCAGGTGGGAGTCCCTTGGCCACGGCTGCCTCGAGGGGTGACTCTGGGATGAGAGGGGGCTGTGCTGAGAATTCGGAACCACGAATCCTGGCTCCAGCCACAGGTCTCCACGTTCCCACGTTCAGATCACAGAACCAGGGTGCTGAAGCTGGAAGTCGCTGCACAAGCTCTTCTGGTCCATTCCAGGAAAGAAAATAAATTCCTTGATCTTCAAAGTTTCACAGCCTACCAGACCAGACCTAAAATCAGAAGATGGTGATCCAGGAACCAGGGAGTGTTTTATCCTGCCCAGGTAATGTGGAGCATAGTCAATCTGGAGACCTCTGGAGCCTGTGCATTCAACCAACACTCCTCTCTTGGCAGTTGGAAAAGAAGCAGAATCACCACTTTCTTTCACACCAGAGGACCTCTGTGAGCAATTTTTCGTTTCAAAGTTCCAGCTCATTTGATATTTTCAAGTAATGATTATTATTGTCTGCCAACTTGAAATTCTGTCATTTGTCCGACTCTGAATAAACCCAATGTAATGTAGTGTAATTGATGTAATGCCGGATGACTGAGGACATGTAAGTGACAAAATATATCTAGACTGGCAATGTTAGAGTCATTGTGAAGGCAATGGGTGGTGCGTATGGTGAGAATCATGTCTACTAATTTTCTTACAGCAGTGGATGGCTGGTAACAATAAATTGGGGTCTTCAAAGGGCACTAAAATTATTTAGAGGCCTTTTTTTTGACCTGCTCTTTTACTTTTACCATCTATTCATGATGTTAAGTATCTAAATGGATGCAGAAACAAAATTATGTGCCAGAGTTCATCTATAGCACAAGCAGCAGGCAATTTAGATTACCAGTTTGGTTATTACTAACAGTGCAAAATTGCTGTAAATGAGGCAAAGTAAAAATATTCTCACAGACTTTTCCATTTTATTCCATTTCCTGTATTTATTTTGGAGATGAATTCTGCTGTGTTTATAGCTGAATCTTATGGATAATTATATACTGCCAGCATTTAGTTTCATTATTTAGGCACAAATCCTTCTAGCACTTATGCATAAGCATAACTTTATTCATTTTGAAGTTCTGCAGGATAACCCATTGTACATGAAAGCAAGCATATGAATAAATCTTCCTAGGATCAGAGCCTTAAGTTGTACAAGAGGAATTAGATGTTAGAGTAATCTATTGCTGGTTTAGTGAATGTTAAATTCTTCCCAAAATACCAGATGTGAGGAAGAATGCCCAAAGAACAAAGCAGACATGACATCATCTAATTGTCATTGTAGAAATAGCAGCATGCATGGAGCATAATCCAACACGTGGGAGATATGGACAATTTGATTTAATCTTTTTGCAAAACCAAAGTAAAATGAATGTAAACTGTAGCTAAATATACAACTCATTAGCCAGAGCACCAAGTCCATTCTTAAACAATGGCAAATTGTTTAAGATAAAAATTTCTTCTCTTAAAAGTGATTTTCAATTTTCCAAATAAAACTAGTTTATTTCAAACTAGAATGCAGATGTTGCCCATAGCAGGTCACACATATTAGTAATCTAGCAGCCCAATTGCCCCTAGATAGCACCACTTCACCCTCCTGACTAGGAGCAAAGGAAAATGCTCCTCTTCTGAAGTCATGGGGCCACCTTGAACCCCTCTACAACCAGCCTCAAGTTCCTCTTTATAATTCCTCCCCACCCAGTAATCATTGGAAGCATCCACTTTTCCTGAAGACCAAGCTGAGCCCAGCATAGGGGTTGAGCCCAGGATGCCTAAGAGAGTTAGCCATGCTGCAAGTATAGTTCTCTGAACAAAAAGTACTGGAAAATGCCTCATCCATTTCTAAATCCTAATTGGAATGAAGATATTTTTATTTGACATTAGCCTTATCTTAGGATTTCAGAGGAGCCTGAGCAGGTTTCATCCTATTTGCGCTGAACAAATGGCAAAGTTGCCACTGAAATCATGAGTGCAGGACCTGGCCTGAGGAACCACTGTGCTGTGAATTCCAAAGGAACAATGTAGCTATGACCCCATATTTTTTTTCAAATGCTTTTTTTTTCCTATTTTAATTAATGAGTTGACCAACCTGTCTGGTGTACTTTTCTTAAATCCATTATTAAGTCACTTGATTATATACCAAAAAGGTGAATAGTGACAGGTATTTCCCAGCTGAGATTTCATCTCAACTTCCTTCTTTTTAAATTTTCCATCATTTGGCAATATTTCATAGCATTTTGGAATTGAGAAATAAAAAAGGCTGTATTGTTGTGATAAGAAAATATCTGTTGAAGACTTACAGGCATCCAAAATTGTTTTTAGCTCTTTTAAATTTTACATATCAGTCTGCAGTAAAAGTAGAGATTTGAATTATTGATATAATTAAGGCACCTAGGGTTTAGTAATAGTCAGAAAAAATTCCTGTGAGCAATGCCAAAGAGGTTTAAAGCTTTTATTTAAAAGATGCATTTTAAAAGATTTATTTGTACCTGAAAGTTTAACCTCTATCATATTGATATTGTTAATTTTTTTCACTTTGGACAAACATTTATTCACTGCAATAAACAGTTAGAGGCTTATATGTAATCGATTATATTGAGGGCAAAGCAAAGGTGGCTGGAGTTGGAATTACAGGTCCAGCCTATAACTTGCTGGGCAGATCTCCAGTGAGTTTCTGGTGGAAGATTATTATAATTCTGGCTGGGGAATTGCACCTGGATCAAGAGAAATATTTCTTCCCAGAGAGGTGCAGATGACCGAGGGACACCATCCCAAAACCTGGTCCCAGTTTGCACCCTCCTTGGATGCTGGCTGTCTGAGCCCTCAGTCCCGATGGTCACCTTTCCTGCAAAAACACAGCTGAGTCTCAAGCAAACTTCTTCTCAATGTGAAAGCCAAATTTTGTTCAGTTTCCTCATTCTTTACCTTTATGTCATCCCAGATAAAGATTTGGCTGTCCAACAGTGCCTCCCTCCTCCAAGCACACACCTGGCCGTAGGCGAGGGGTGCAGTGCACACATCTGAGTGCACCATCCCCACAAAAAAGTGTTGCAATAAACAGCTTTCACAGAGTTCCTGTGCTGTCTGTCCTAGTCAAGGGCTGTCTAAAATAGCAGTCTTCCATTCTGAGAATCACCTTCATTTCTTTTTGGCTTTTTTTTTAATTTCCAAAAGCTTGCAGAGATGTTCCTGTCCTTTGGGGAGGAGGCCTGTGCACATGCAGCTGCTGTGAACCCATTACACCTGTAAAGGATTTGCTACCTCTGTTTCAATGAGCAATTTGAAAAAGTGATGTGATTCTTTTGGGGATTCTCTGAAGTTAATGAGTGATTTATTAGTTACTTCAACAGCAGCAGGATCAGGCCCTTTGTCTTCATCAGGCTTGTCATCCATCTTCACATGAACAGGCTGACAGGACAGGAATTGAAATTTCACAGTCTGTGATATATTTAGAGATTGTTTAGATTGCATTAGGCTATGGAAAATACTGTGCTGACCAAGATAATCACCCTTCAGATATCGATCTAACCCCTGTCTGCTCTAATTTGTTCTTCCAAATCACACTGCCTGCAGCTACCTACCTCTATCTTAGAGTAATATTGCAATGACACTGCTGGGATTCTTGGTTTTTCCCCAATAGAAATCAACACTGAAACACGAGCTAATTTGAACAGTGAAAGATTGCATATTTTAGGCTGCAGTTCTGAAAATCAGAGAGTAGTATCTCACTTTCACCTAATACATAGTTTGGGTTTAGGAAGGAGAATACATCCACAGAAATCATACCTACAAGGCTATATAGCACTACCTAGACTAGCTCTGAACAAATTAGTGGGAATGATCAGGAAATGTGCCAGATTTCAAAAACATTGAAACAAGGGTAACATACGTGTCCCCAACAGAGCTAAGATGTCCCCAGGAGACACTGTACTGCCATGGCTATCCTGCTTCCAGCACAGCATTCGCTTGTTCCAAGACAGCTCCAGTACCTCTGGGTGGTGCTGCCTCGCCATTTTTTGATTTAGGCACACTTCTAGACCTTTGCTGTACTGGCTCTAAATACATACATGTGGAACAGCTCCATAACCTGGATCTCCATTACAACCACAGATTTGGAATGCAGCTCTAAACACTTGGGATGGCTGAAAAGGGCACACAAAGTGAATGACTATCAGCAGCCTGGAAAACTGGGAATTTTGCCAGCAAGGCATAAGGTGGAGTAAGACCGAAAGGACTCTTAAAGCTTTGCCATTGCCTGTTAGGTGTAAAGCAGGCCTGGCAAAGAACTAATGGCAGAAAGAAATAGCAAAATATTTTGTCAGCTCTGTAAGTGCACTTCCTTTAGCAGCAAAGAGATATAGATCACAAGACATGGAACTAACACAGGACCTCAGTGAACAGGTCAAAGGATGCTTCAAAAATTAAATTCTGTTTGATTTTCACAGTGTGCTTTGACTAAAATGTTACGTGAATTCAAAGCACTCTTTGTCCTGAAGGGAGGGAATGGAATTAAGGTGAATTGAGTTCCTTCTTCTAATACCTTACACATTGCACAAAATAAATGTAAGACTCTATGAAAACTATACAGATTTGGGATTTTGCAGTATTGTAAATTATTGCCCCCAGATCAGAGCAATAGGGTGCCTGATATTTCTTCCTACAATTTGCTGCTAATTCAAATAGGCTCCTAAGTCATGTTACTTTTTCTAGAATCCAAGATTTTATGTTTAGCAGACCACATAAGAAACTAAAGATTCTTTTTTTTAAAATTTAGTTTGTAGTAATCTCACGAACAAGACAATTCAGAGAGGCAGCCAGGCAGCAACAGGTTTTGGTGTAATATTACTAGGTGTTCCCTGAGGTCCTGTGCTAGCTCCAGATCTTGTGATCTGTATTTCTTTGTTGCTGGAGGTGATGAAGTGTTTGCTCTCTTTTGGCCTCTTATTCCAGTTTGTGAAGTTCAGGGTCCATGCCAGCAGCACATGCCATGCAGTTCAGTGCTCCGGGTTCAACAGGCTTCATCAATAGATCATCAATACTTTTTGTTCCAAAAGCAGCAATATTCCCCTCAAAACTTTCAACATACTCCTACCCAGCATTACTTTAAACTATAAAACCTCGTGTTCACAGTTTCTGCTTTCATGGATTCCATGGCAAGGGTAACATATTCTGCCAAAACATGGGGTTTTCTCCCAGAAGCCTTGTAAATCCATACAAAGCCACCAAATTTTCTTATAATAAATAACCTCCTCTCTTGAACCACTCCTCTCAAAATTATCAATGGCTTACCAATTTTCATCAACTCTTTTAAAAGACATCTTTTAGCTTCTACATCCTCCTACAACAGTGGCAAGGAGGGAATATTCAGACAATCCCTTATCTAGAAAAAGCAGCAAACTGTCTGTGTTAGGGTGAAGTAGATTTTAGAACACATTAATAACATTTTTAATAAATCAATAAAAGATCTAACTACAACACTGGCCCACACTCATTTATGAGTTTGACTATTTCTGTATGAAAATTTAGTCATTTTGACATCAGAAAAAAATGAAAATGGAAGTCCAGAAAGTAATCTTAGAAGGATAAAAACTCATATTGTATCAATTATTCTGAAATTGGGGTTTAATTACGTGCTATACTTTCCAAGTATACTGACAGTATATCTCACTTCTGATATTTTTGGTTCTTAGATTTTGCAGTAATGTAACTAATTCCAAGAATTTTCTTCATTGGTTTATGTATTATTAAGTTACATATTTGAGATAACTATAGCATAAAGTTTTAATTACGTGCATTAAAGAAAGTGTGTTATTGGAATGTAATTTAGGAGTTTGCTACTGCTAGATAGACGGGATGCCTGAGGTCATAAAGCTGTGACAGAAGAGGCAGATACGGATTGAGGTGAGAAGAGAAGCTGAAAATATGCAAAGACCTATCAATTTAGCAATAAAAATGACATAACAATGATAATTATCTTTCTCCTAACTTGAGCTTCAGATGGCTTGGTTGTTGTTTTGCTTTGTTCTTGTACCATTCAGCTGTCAGAGCGCTGAATAGCAAACAGCCATCATCCTTCCTCAAAGAGTGTTTGATGTCAGAAATGGATCTTGGTCTGCAGGAAAAGGTCCAGAGCTCCTGGATGTGACTAAGAGAGACAAAGTAGGATACTCAAATACTCTTGAGGTGATCAGTATGAAAATTTTGTGCTGGGGAAATCTGCAAGGCTTGGGTCAAATATTTTGGAATTGCTGTCACGCCTTACCTGTCACCATCCATTGGCCTCCTTAATGTGGTGCCATACAAAGGATCCAACATCCAGCTCTGGCCACTGCCTGCCCGGAGTGAAACCAGACCAGCTCCTCTCACTGACTTCTTAGGCATGCTCAGGAGCTAAAACCTAACATATCCTGTCCACAGATCTGACAGAAAGCAGGTGCCTCCCTGTGGGCCCCAGCTCCAGCACCCTTCACTGCTCACAGCCCGCTCCCAGCTCCTCTAAACACATGGATAATACTCCATGCCAAGGTGAGGCCTCCCTTTCCTTGAAGCAAGCACGAAGATGCAAAAAGTGTTTAAGGCCTCCAGGAAGTCATGCCAGAGTCTTTCTGAGCCAGGACCTAAATGGCAGAGAGGAGAGGGCATGTTACAAGTAGGTGAGGCATAGGGCCACATCCGTCCTTGGCGGGGGCACAGCTGGGCTGGGGTATGAGCAACTATGAGCAGAAGCTGGAGCAGAGAAGGGGATGTGGCAGGTCCCCAGAACAGGGCATGACCATGTCATAGACTGAACTCATCCACACATGGGTAAAGTGCCACCCTGCAAGGCCTAGCTGAATGGAGAAGAGAGGTTGGGTTTAGGAGTTGGCATCCTTGGCTAGGGTAAAGAAAAAAGCACTCTGAAATTCAGGGACAGAGCTGAAGAGGTCAGCAGCGGCGGGTCGAAGTTTATAAATATAACTTTATCTCGTTTCCAGGCTCGCAGGTAGGAGTGAGATTTGAGCACAGATGAAGCCGTGGTGCTGTCGCACAAGGCGTCCCAGCAGCGCTCCCGCAGCGGGGCACGGACCCGTTTCCCAGCCAGCAGGAATGCTGCGCTGCGCCCGCGCGACGGCCCTGCAGCCTTGCTCTGCACGCTGCGGGCTCCGGGCGCTTCGAGGCTGCTGCGGAACCAGTCCCGCTCCGCCTGCAAGAGGCCGCCACGGCCTATGGATTGTCACACACTCAGCACGAAGAGTCCTGCCTGCTGAGAATGTGTAAGTCACCTCTGTGACTCCTTCCATGCCATAGGAGAGAATTTAAGCCACAGCAGCAATGTAAGCCTTGAGTAAAGAGAAAGAAATTGTTTTAGGAGCCCTCATTAGAGTCGAAGAGTGCAATCACGCAGCACCCGTTCCCCATGTGCCGCGATGTGAAAGGGATCTGTCCCAGCTTGTTTCGTAGAGTTACAGACACAAGCTGGAGATAACACACACAGTATAAGCAGGATGAATTTCAGCAAGGTGTGTTGCAGAAATGCACCCACTGGTGGGATGAAAACCAGAAATGTCAGCCCTGTGAAGCAGGTGGTGGCCACCAGGCTCACGGGCAGGTTTCCTCCGCTGGCAGTGCTGACATTGTCACCGAATGAAAAACGACTGGGAGAAGCACAGACTCTGCCTGCTCCCTCTCGGCCTCACAGGGCTCCCGGGGACACCTCGGCTGTGAGGACTCCTGACAAGGTTTACAGAGAAGAACAGCCAGGCGAGGTGAGACATCCAGAGGAGACAGCAGCCCCTAGGAAAACTCAGTCCCAGGCCCTTGCAAATTACAGACACAAAACTTGGCTCCTGCAGCAGATCCTAGGGAGACCACATCAGAGCTATGTCTTAAGCAGTGCAATGCTGCTAAGAGCTTTCCATTTCCCCAAGTGTTTCTTGAAAGCAAGAGCTGAGTCCAGGCCTTCTCATCGTGAGCTGTAAGTGAAAACCAGCACAACATATTTTCATCCTGACACTTCTTCTCATTGGTGTATTCTGGTCTGGCTTTATCTAAAAGGAAGCAGGATCAAACTTCAAAAATAAGCTCCAAACCATGTAAATAAACTTTTTTTTTTCCTCCCCAAGTGCACTATTAATACTACTTTTAATACCAACCAAGAGATTCTCCTACAATTACTTTTTTCTCTGCTGGAAGGAAATTCTTTTTTACAGAAAGTATGTCAAAACCACATTTTGTACTTTATATGTCAGATCGTTCAGCTACATTCTTATTTTTTCTCCCTTAATTTCAGTAAATCATTAAAAATAATTTTAAGGATGACTACCACAATTGGAGTCATATGTGATCACTTGACATAAACCACCGAGCACAGGTACACCACTGAGTCCCTGAGCCCTCTTGAACCTCAGAAACTCCCTTTCAGAAAACCAATGGGATGGCACAGCCTCAATCACACTGGTAAATCTCTCTTGTTGTCCTAACAGTTACAAGGAAGATATAAAGGGAGCAACAACTGTGCAATGGAGAGCTTTGGGGACTTGCAGCAACTCTTAGGAGCATAGATCAGAACAGGCACTTAAGAGTGTTTGCACAACAGATGAACAAGAGACTCTTGAGGAGTAAAACAAGCAAGAGAGCAGAACAGTCAGCCACATTCAATACACATCAGTCCCTGGAAAAATAAATGTTTGTACAAAGCTGCACAACCAGCATGGTCAGTGAGAGGTTTTTTCATCAAGTGTTTCAGTTATTGACTAATTCCAAACATATTTTTTCTTGGGTTCACTTCCAGGTGCGAGGATGAACATTAACTTACCTCAAAAACGACCAAGGGCTCACCTAGGCATGGTTGAAAATGGTCCCAATTATTAGCTTGTTCGAAGTTTGCAGAAGTAATATTTTTGCCAGACTATTTTTGTAGTGCATTTGCCAACCATTTTCTGCTGCATTGCTGCATATCAAGTATTTCTTTTGATTCTAAATATTTTTTGTTTATCAATCATTGAAACATTGTGGACACACACTCTGGAAAGAAGTGGGCTAACAACAGCTCATAATGAAGTTATTCTAACACACCATTTGCTTCAGACTCAGGTTCTTGTTTCTATATTGTTCCTTTTACATCAGCTACCCTCATAAGTCCTTGCTAAAGGCAATTAAAAAAAAAGTGGCAGTTGCCTCTTCGCATTGTAGTCCAAATTTAGGAAGCCATGTCTGAACTACCTCTAGCCAGCAATGAATTTAAGACAGCATTTGATTCTAAATGCTTGTTAATATCCCACTGAAAGAAAAATAAAACATATTGTTATGCACTGAAGTGGATCATCTATATGGCTACAGAGGGATTTGGCTATTTAAAATACAATGTTGAGTTTAAATTAGAGATTTCATCAGCCATGAGGGGAGAGGCATAAAACAGTTCCCTTGACCACTCACCTGATCCACCTGCATCAGGCAGGCTGAGGGCTCCCAGGATGTCCCTGCATGTCCCTAGGAGACAGGCAAGCCAAGACTATCCCCTCTCCCAGCTCTTGTCTCCAGTGTGGGGCTGTGCACACATCTCTGCCCAATGCCTGCACATGGTTTTATTCTGCTCAGGACACTCCTTCTGTTAAAAACCAGAGGAGCTGCAATAGAAGAAGAACAGAAGTAGCAGCTTGTTCAGTGAAAATGTCAAAGTGATTGCTATGCCAAGTTGTGCCACTCTTAGTATCCTCTGGAATTTGGGCATGGGGTCATTCCCACGTAGGGAGTGCCTGCCACAGCCAGTTCCAGCTCTCCTTTATTAGCTTTTTATAGAAAGAACATGGTACAAATGACTTTAAATTTGCCAGTACCAAACTGAAAATATAACAGGTCCATTTTGAGGCCACAATTTTAGTTCAGAATTTTCTTCCACTTCCAATTTTGTCTTCAGCTCCTACTACTTTGACTAAGATTCAGAATCCTACTGGAATAAATGTGTTGTAAAGAGAGGTTTCCCTGGCCCATGCTGATAGATTCAGAAGGCTATTAGAAGAAGTGGAATCGATTGGTATTTAGAATAAGTTTGCAAGCACTTCTGCCTACTTTGTTACCCCTAGACACTTTCTGTCTACCTTAAGGTTCACTGTTGGTTATTTAGGTCAGGTTTATAAGCTAATCTCATTTCGTGCTTCTCTTAAGCATCCTGTGAATCCTGTGCAGGATTCAATTTGTTAAAGATTTATGAGTCCTTCCCGTTCCAGAGTCATATACATCATATGGAAAGTATTGTGCAATGGAGAGCTTCGAGGAAGTCCCTCCCTGGCTGTGTCCACAACGGTGTTCCAAACTAATAGCTTCTGAAAAGAACTACCATAACAAGACCATAGTTTTTTTTCTTGTGGATTTTTTAAAATTTAATTTAGGCACATTTTGTCTTTGTATCTGAATGTTTTCTAACCAAGTCCTTGAACATTAACAGGGAATCAGGGGAGGGAAAAGGAGACAGAAACTGTTCCTTGATTTCAGCACTGGCTCCCAGTTAGAGTAAATGGACTGAAATGTCCAAAAATTGAACCCCCTGAGGTGGTAGTGAGAATACTGGGATGTGTGTATTCTCGCACATTGTCTCTTTGAAAAGGCACAGTACAAACATAGCTTTTCAATTATCTAACTCTTTGTAACCAAGTTGTTACCTTGTCTGTAAAGAATATACAGTGCAGAGAAAGCAGTAGATGAACTGCATTCAAATGGAGTTTGTCCAGCACACAGGTATAAACACACACTTGTGGGAGACGCCTGTACTCAGACAACAGACCCACCTGCTTCAGCAGCCAGCAGTGGTCACAAGCAGAAAGCACATTAGAAAACAGGACATATATAAAGTGGTTATTGCCTGCTCTGCACTACAGCTTAACACATTCAAAAGGCTGAGACCCAAACCATTATTTTTAGTAACTGAAGACTGGTGTTTAATAACAGTGTTTAATCCTCCTTAAATTTGTCTTTACCCATCTTCAGCTTACACAAACATCTGACCTAAAGAAATGCATTTTCAAAACACAGTAAAATGCACATAAAATTCTATAGTAAGTTATATTAAAGAGTCTCTTAGCTCACTGATTTGTAGCTGAAATGTTGATTTTTCACAAGATTTGAGTTATTTTGTGGATTAGAGTACAAGTATGACTCTTGTTGAGTTTGGGTTTTTTTGAAGCACGACAATATCTCCTCACAATATTTTACCAGAATATTTCAAAACCTATTTTAAAAGCAGAATTAAACCTTGTGAAATCACTGCATCTCTTTTATGTAGATAAAATTGGTTTTTCTCATTGCCATCTCATTCAAAGGTAAAGCAATGACTCATGCAAGAGCACAAGAGTCAGTGTCGGAGCCAGGAATAAATATAGACATCCCATCACTCAGGACCTTGCACTAGACATTAGGCTGCATGTACTTTCCCAATTTATTACACTGCAAGATTGAAAAAAACTGGAAAGCCTTTAAATGCATCCCTGTTTTACAACATAATGTTCTATGAACCCTTCCTTCTACTCATGGCTGCAGCCATGATAACTACACAAAAAAACCCCCAACTACTTTAATTTCATGTGCACAAGACAGTCTTAATGAAATAAGCCCCCATCTAGGAATTGCTTTCTTTCCTACTACCTAACATTTTTTAGTTAGGCTGACCAAAGTTTATCTCCAGTGATATCCTGGCCTGTAGTTAATACTTCCAGCAGAGTTGCTTTCTGACTGACACAATGTATGAGCTTTTTTTGTCGCAGACAAAAGAAGATATGTACTTAACCTGAAAAGTCTGGGACAATATGAGAGACTCCCTGAGAATTAATAAACAGACTAGCAGCTCTGATTCTAATCTTGGTGCAAGAAGGGTTCTGATTAATCTCTCTCTTCACCTGGTCAGAAATGTGTTCTTACATGTGTTTGATGTACAAAGCTTATAACAAGAATTCTGTATTTGCTGAGCAAGGGTATTTGGCATTCTCTTGGTAATGATGCAGAACATGTGGAACAAGAAGTAGATCAGACCGTGCATTTTTTATTGGATTCTTCTCAATTTTACATCAATGAACTATTTACAAAATCTCCTTAGGCTTTCTTCATATGTAATATGTATTTTCTTCATATGGAATTTCCAGACACTCTCTCTTTTGTGACAGAAAGCTACAGGTGCTCTGCCGAGTGCTCGGTTCTTTTAAGCAAGCAGTAGGTATTTACAACACATAGTCAAAATGGATGTATCATGGTAACTTCATACCAGCATTTCCAATTTAACATGCCAGGCCTTTTCCAAATGGTGCAGCAGAACAAATAAATTTCATATCAGACTTATGGTTTGCCCATTCTTTACATTATTAACTGTCAAAATATTTTTGCCACGAATAACAGGCTGCAAGTAGCACTTGTGCAAGATTTCACATGCAATAACTTGATCCACATGGTACTCTCTATGGGTTTGAATATTTTATTACTGTTCAGAGTACCAGAGGAGCTATTGCTTTTCTAATTATTACTACTGAAACCCTTTCTCAACGAGAGAAGTGAGGCAAAGGTGGGCAAGAGCACAAAAAAGGAAATTATTATTAAAATAGCTCTGCCTGTGTACATGCTGTACCCTGCTCCTAAAGGCTTATATTTGAAGGTCAAGAGCTGGTATGTCAAAACCTTTTGGCTTTTTCAATACTTGTAAACACTACTCTGGTATCCCTGTAATATATACACACAAACGTTGCCAACTTCTGCAATTCTATATCCAGTCTCATCCTATTCTGTAATTTCCTGCCCAAAGGCCCTAGCAGTAGAACAGAGATCTTCCCCAAAGCTTCAGTTTTAATTTCTAAGGTAAATTTCCATCCCTCATGACTAAAGAAAAACACCTTTAAGTGGAAAAAGAAGTGCCACCAAAGAATGGGGAGAGATTGGCAACTAAACAGAATTCAGAATATGCTATTATAAAATAATTGCGTGATTCTGCCAGGCTGGGTTTGCTCATACACATGTACAGAGCCCATTTGGCATCTGTCAGTCAGAGTGTGCCTCGAAACGTGAACAGTCCAGGGGTGTCCATACTGCCCTTTTCACCAAGGAACATCTATCTCTAAATTTATAGGGAGATAAAGAGATTATCTAAAATATCATATAACTTCAGTCAAAATTTGAAAAGCATTCAAGTTACTGGAGATAGATAAGGAACTACCTTCAAACGTCCCTTCCCACTTTAAGATTTTGGTTCATGTCTATCATTTAGATGGAAAGTTTGGAAAGCAAACTTTTCAACCACTGCTATTTACGGCTTGTTGGCTCAGTCGTTTTGGTGCACATGAATTAGACTCCTTCCACGACAAATTAAACTGCACGTGCACCAGAGTCCTCCAGCCCCTCATGGAGGTGGGAGGTGTGACCAGCTCTGCAGACAGAATCGATTCCTGCACTCAGGGCACCAGTCAGGCCACACCACAAGACTGACCCTAGTGCCAAACGAAAGCCCAGAACTACACAAAGTGCAGCTGAAAAGCCTCAACATCCACTGCTTTATACACTGAACCCCTCTCACTGCGCTCAGTTATTCTCCACCACTAAGAATTACTGATTTAAATATCCAATGTATTTTGCCATTGACCATTTAACACAAGGAAGACAAACACCCTAACCAATAAACCCACAAAACCATGCTGATCCCAATCAAGCTTGCTTCCTTGCCCACCTGCTCCAGCCCCGGGGTCAGCAGTCCAGCAAGGGCTGCACTGGGGCACTCTCAGAAAATTATCCAAGAAACACAAATTCATCGCTTGGGAACCTCCAACTACTTTAGACATCTGTCTTTAGATAGCTAAGTCCAGCCCTACCCGACTACTGTGACAACATTACAGCCATCGGGAAAGAAATACAACGGAGTTCTTTCTTCTTCATTTGGGACTATTAAAAGAATGGTTAATATTTTGCTACAAAGCTCTTATAGCATGAGTAGTCATCTGTCCCTCTGTGCTGTATGTTCCCAGCTGTCCCACTCTGCCCTCCTGCTGCTTTATCCCTGCTCTGTGCAGATGCACTAGGTGCAAGGTGGGGGATATTGGAGAACCAGGCAGAAGAGCATCTGAGCCATTAACTCAGATTTTCTCTTCCAATGTTAGAAGATTCAGCCAAATAATTACACCACACAGCTGGTGCCTGCTAATGCACTTTAAATTTGATAATCTGTCCAGAAGCAAAGAATATTTTTATTCGGCACGGGTTGGAAAGACAAAGCAAGAGAATTGAATGAGACAAGGTATTTTCAACATGATCTTTTTCATTACTGTGCTTCAGCTCTTTTGACTTTAAGACGAGAGCACCAACTAGGTGAACAAAAGACTTCTCTTTCTTCTTCAGAAGTTACATAATTTAGCAATACTGTCTCTTTTTTTTTTTTCTCCAGACTGGCAGAGTCTTAGCAACTCTTCTTTGTCAAAACAGTGTCTGCTCGCAACACCAAATTTTCTTAATTGCCCTGCCTGGAGCAGAAATGTGCCAATTACATTCTTGTCCTGATTATCAGATAACTCACTGGAATATGTTGTACCAAGAGAAACTAACTTCTGAAGACAAACCTATGTGATGAACATTTTAAAGATAGATATAGATCCAGATATAGATATATAAGAAAAAGTGTAAAATCAATAGTCATAGGAGAAGCTGGGAAAGAGAAGACAAAGCAGCTCTGCTCTGGCGTGGAGCTTGGTGCTCAAGGAGGATGATATGGGCCTCCCTGTCCTTCTGGAACTTCACCAGATCCATACCCTGCCCTCACAGCCACCAAAGGCTTCAGCCCTTAGAGAGGACACATGAACTAGAGATCCCAAAAGCCTTTATACAAACGTTTATCCAGTGTCCTGGCACTGCTGAGAGATAGAAGCCGGTGCCACGTTGCCTGCTGTACTGATGGGCAAGCAGCAGTCAGAGAAACAGAACAGAGAAACAGAACAAAGAAACAGAAAAGGCAGCATTTCCCATGAAAGCAAAGACTCACACCTGCACACTGTGTCCCTCTTTCTGTGTGACACACCCCGCAGGATGGAGGTGCCCGGTGCTGAGAACCCCTGCTGGGGCTGAGAGGGATCGCCTCATCCTGAGTTTTCACACTTTCACAGTTTGAATGAATGCTGCAAAGGCAGTTTTGAAATCACTAGGTAAGCTTTAAAATTCTTTAGTAAACTGTGCGAATAAACCTTCTGGGACCCTTTTCCTTATAAAATCAGCCATCATGTAGCTCTAGTTGCATGCATAGGGAGTGAACCATGTGTGTAGAGAGCAGAATTTACCATCCCATTATTAAGGCAGGGCTGTTAAACAACATAGTCCATATGAGAACACTGGTCTTAAACTGTGGAGAAGAACTAATCTTTATTTGGATATCCAGATGCAAATTAAGCATATTAATATCTCCACTTGATATGAAGTGTCATGGGGTCATGTTGGGAACAGCCCAGTGCAGTCACTCTCAGGGGAGGCACGTTAACTGGTAACAAACCAACACTTCCTGATGCTGCTGCTCCCCAGACTGACCTGCCATGTCTTCAGCTGTTCCTGCTCAAAATGCTTCAGCATGAGACGAAGCTGAGGGTGAAGGCCATCCCCAGAAGGGTGGGCAGGAGGTGCCAGCATGGCATCTGAGGGTCCAGGAGACATGCACAGGTTACAGGCAGCCTCTGCCAGCAAGGCAGAGGATCCGACGATACTGAGCATTGCCTTGCCTGGCAAGATGTTCATTCACTGGGAATAGTGAAGGAGCATTGTAAAGTATAAGTCTTTGTGTTCAGGCTTAGGAAATGTTTTAAAGTAGATCAACAGGATATTAAATGAAAGTAGAAAACCCTACTAAAATATATATGTTAAAATTGAATCTTTGCATAAGAAAAAGATTTGCAAAGTTGCAGCTATTTAAAAATAGGCAATTTTATAGCTGCATGAAGATGCTGAAATCTAGTAAGGAAAAATAAAATAAAGGTATCTTACTTCATTATATGATATATTTAAAGGTTGATTATTAAACAGTTATTTAAACTAGCCATGCAAAAAACACAGGATATCAGATGTTACCAGGTACAGACAAATCATAGAGAGGTAAAAGACATCTCGAAGCTGCCTGGTTTTTGTTGTAATTGTTCAAGCCTCAGAACTGCTCCCAGCTTGAGAGAGCTGCAGACCCAGTGTTTCCCATCCTTGGAGACTAGACCCCTCCTTAGATGAAAGAGTTTTTTCCCAAACACTTTTTATAATTCTTCTCTTGAAGCACCTGTATTCTAAACCTCATTTGCTAGAGACAGTCCATGTAAGGGGCACGAACCAGCTGAGAATGTTTGTGGCACCAACCAGCTGAGATGTGAAGCAGTTCAGGCTTCTATTGCTCTGATCAGGGATATGAAGCTCAGTGTAGCACAAACACTCCCTGTCCTTCCCATGACATTTCTGTACTTGAGCCCAAGGAACCTGCCCTGCACCTTGCCATGTATCTCCCCCACCATACAAGCCCCCAGAAAAACACACACAGAGTCCTCATTCCTCTTGCATTACAGAACTTCCATTAACAGCAGCCTACAAAAACAAAAAGGAGAACTTACAATAGGAAACACATATGCACAAAAAAGGGATGAGCAGATGATGGTATGGAAAAATATTTTCCACAAAGGAGTGGTGAGACCACTTGAAGCCTGGGGTAATAAAGTAGTCAAAAAAAAGTGAAACAAAGTTGGAGAAGTTGTCTTTGCAAGGATGGAGAAGTCAGGCTAACTTCTCTGATCCTACATGGCATGCAGAGACTAGCAAACCCCAGAAGAAATAAATACATTTTAAAAACAACTTATTTCAGATGACTTTTTTCCTTTGCTTATCTGTCATGATCAGAGAATGGACCTAAGGCTATCTATCATAGTACATAATATCTTTGTTAGTGTCTGAAGTAGCTCCACAGGCTCTGGAAGGGAGTGCTGCACTGCTTAAGTGTTAGTGATGGGCATGACACAGATCTTGGCAACTAACAAAAATTTTAGTTTGCTTTCAAGATGTGCTTAGAAGTGAAGTCAAATGCCATTTATCCAGCTAAACAAGCTTCAGCTCTCCTGATAGTTTCTCTGCTCCACTTTCATTATTTATTAGTATACATTACTGGGATGTAGGAATGCTTAAAAACTCGAACCAAGAAGGAATTCTCATTATAAGAGGTGTTGTACAAGCACACAGCAACAGACAGATCCTGCTCAGAGAGTTCCTGATCTGACCGGAAAAAACTGGCACGTGCTGGGAAAGGCAAATTGACACAGGGATGGAAAGAAGTTTGTTTTGTAGCAAAGCCAGGAATTAGTGAACAGTAAACATCGTTTTTACTTTTAGACACAGTGTTTTTAAGTATTTTCTGCCTTCTGAGGCAATTTTCATGCAAAAGATCCCACCTTTGTTTTCCCACCTGAGACCAGACATGATTACAAACATCATTAGTGAGTTGGCTAAATGTTTCATCATTCCTCAGTGCATTTTTGGCCCAATATCTAGCTGAATTATGTCATTAATTTGTGTTTCTTGAACAGTCAACTCCTCCCAAATATTTTTTGAAACTTTTGGCTCACAGCAGTCAAATTCAGTAGAGGGATAAATATCTCAACATTACTAAACTTCTGACAAGCTCTGTAAAAGTACTAAGTAATCAGATAGAGGGGTGACACCTCATTTACACCCCACCAAGAGAAAGACAATTCTGTGACCTCAGCTACTTTCAGAAACTGGGTAATTCCCAAAGAAATTCAGCCTCAGAAGACAAACCCTTAGAAAACATTTTGCCATTAGTTCTCCTGGTCTTGGGGCAATCTGGCTGTGCAAATGCTGATATTTGGATGATTGTGCAGACAAAAGCATAAGAACAGAAAAACCATGTTATGGTCATTGCAAAGATATGTCATTTTGCCTTCCCTTCTAAGGGTCCCACCCTTTCTCAAAGAAGATGCCATAATAAATCCTTCTTCTGGCTGCACAGGGACAATCAGAGCTGTCTAAAGGCTTTCCAGCCCTGTAGCAATAGTTGATTTTTCCCAGCCATAAGAATAAATATATACAGTCCGTATCCTCAAGAAAGCCCTCTAACTCCCAGGCTGTGAAGGGAAAGGGAGGCTATGGAGAAGATGGCTCTGCTGGGTATTGCAAAGCTGAGGTGGTTTAGGGTGCCCTCTGGACAGCTCCATCCTTCCCTGCTCCTCCTGATCCAGCCGCTCCATCGGGAGCCAGCCCCCACTGCCCACATGCCTCCCACCTAAGCTGGCCCCCCTTGCCTGCTGTGTAGGAACAGCTGTGCCTTCCCACATTCCTTGTCTCATGCCTGCTGCTGTTTCCCTTGGCAGGGCTTGCTTTGCTGAAGGCTGAAGTGGTCCTGGGTGCAACCCCTGTAGGAACCAATCAAAGTATTTCAAAGTATAATTCAGCCCGATGAAACTTCTCACACGGAGAGAATACATATTCTCACATGTATTTTGACTATTCAGTGCTGTGCCTTGCTGCCTTACAGAGCACCCCAAAACACATCCTCCGCAGTGGCAGTGGATGCATCCCTGAAAGAATGGTGTAAACACCACATGCAAACCACCTGCCTCCTCCTCCACAGCCACGCGCGCTGGATACTGCTATCAAGGCTGATGAACATCTGTTCAGTGCTTCCACTATTTTCTCAGATGCTTCATGTGCAATGGTGAAGCAGAAGAGGAATGTTTTAAAGATGAGCCAGCTACAGATGGAAACTCCTGAGGGTCACAGAGTTTTCAGCATTTCTTCTCACGGATGACTGCACAAAGCATTTGGTGTAGGAAAGCAACAGCTCATCCTAGCCAGAAAAAGTCATGCCTTGTGGGTGAGGTACAGAAAAACTTCGTGTATGGGAGACTTTAGGAGGGAAACTGAAGGGTTGGTGTGGCTCAGCAGAGCGACACAGACAAAAAAAATGATCAAAATATGCTGATTTGTTCAAAGCTACAGCCTTAATGATAAAGGAAACTTCAGAATAAAGGCACCTTCTTGTTGCTTCACTGTCCCACAATGCTCATTTCTCTCCCATCTGTGCAACTGGGAATCTGAAGTCTCTGTGACACCTGGAAGATTTTGTGCCTGTGTTTCAAGAGAGTGGGACATATTCTACACACTTCTGCGTGCAAAATTCAGTCCGTAGCATCACCTTTTCAGCTCAGTTGACCTTTGTCAGCAAAGTATTGTCCTCAGCAAGCAAACGACAAGTTTCGTTTCTGAAAAATAATGGATTACACATAGGGAAAGGATTATGAAAAAATGAAAGGTAGATGGATTTACTTGTACAAAATCTGCTCAGATGGGTATTATTTTTGCTTTTCTTTTTTTTTTTTCTAGACAGAGTTTAATTTAGCTCCAGAATTTGGGCCAATCAGCAGGGCACTCTAACTGAGGGATTTGGAGTGAGAAGTTCCAGCACTAACCTTTCTCTCAAAGGCAGCCAACAGCAAGTGAATCAGCCACTATACCAACAAAAATGACCAAGAATAGAAAGTAGATTTCCAGCCTTCCTGCTTTGCAGCAGTTTTGTTTTTCCTTGCAGTGGCAGTGGTGATTACCTTATCTGTACATACCAGCCAGCCACACAATACAGGAAAACCACCATCCAAGAAATACCCATTTAATAAGCCTTGGCATCTTACATGCAGACCTGGGAAGGCAGGATGCTGCACAAGAGTATCTCCCTTCAGACAGGCTCCACAGTGACAAATACAAATCTTCAGATATGAGGTAAACCACATTCCCAGGAAGGGAACATAGTGTAGGAAATCTGTCCTCTCTGGGAGAGCTTTGCAAAAGTCCTCATTTCTCCAGTGGTGGAAGTTTCTTTCCAGTCACTGTCATAGGATTTTTGTCGCCAAAACCACATCCCAAGGTTGTGGCATAATTTTGAGTACCCATGCAGGCTCAGTGGATGGATGTGTGAGCCGTATCCTCCTTTCCATGTCCCAGCTCAGCAGGTGTTCCCATGGTATGGCTGTAAGAGCGCTGAGTGACGCCTTCCCCATAGGACCTTCAACTATTTTATGTATTTGGTAACCAAAATTTAGCAGTACCAAGGGACCTAGAAAAGCTTGGCCAAATAGACACAAGTATTACATGATTGTGCTGTATAAATACATCAGCAAGTTAATTGTCAGTGGAAGGAAAAACCTATTTAATGAAAAGAATATGTTGGTAGGAGAGGAAAAGGTTATGAACTATCTGTCCATGAATAGATTTAGGCTGGAAATTAGATGAACGATTCCACTTATTAAGGAAGTAGGGATCCAAAACAACCCCAAAAAGAGAAGACAGAGATGAACATCCCAAGACAAGGCTTGATCCATTAAGGAGGGGATTACCAAAAATGACATCTTGAAAAGGACTTGACCCAGAAGCACACAAGGTCCCTTGCTTTCCTATGCTATTATGCTCTTGATTCCATTTTGCAGGGAAATCTTGATTCCGTTTTGCAGGGAAAAACATACACTCCCAACTTTCTAATCTCAGTGCTATGGATGTGCCCTGAAATGCATAGACAGGACTTGCATCTCAACAAGGAAAGCAGAGAAACATGGAGAAGTGCTGTCACAGTCTAAGGATGTGCTGAACCTTCTCCTCTTGCTGGTTGCATCCCAAATGCACTTTGTAGTGGTCCAGGACCACTGTAAAAACACAGTAGAATGAGCACTCTGATTCCTGACTACTCTGTTGTACAAGTGACTACCTGTCTATCGAGCTACAATGCCCGTATTTCACAAAGGGCTATTATCATATCATTGAAGTAGTCATTTTCCTTCATTACTATTAGTCTTGGTAGGACATTGCATTTCTATTACTCACCATTTATACTGCAGTGGTATCTTGATATCCCCATTATGTCAGGATCCCCTGTGCTGAGCTCTGTATAAACACGAGCAACAATTTTGCCTGTCCCCACAAACGTCTAAAGCCTCTAGGATTTCCCATCCCTAATTTTGTACCAGCTAAAGCTCAACCTCTGCAAACAGCTCTGCAGCTGTGAAAACAGAAATATATCTATTTCTGTTTCACAGAACTGTAGAATAGCTTGGGTTGGAAGGGACCTTAATCTAATGTATTTCATTGTGATATGGCCAAGCAGTCACTTCTGCTCAGTGCAGTGCTGAACAAATCTTGGGTTTCCCATCTTTGGAGCTGCTGGTCCCCACAAAGACTTCAGCAAAGACACTTTATTGTGCAGTGGCTTAGCAGTGTCATGTTGTCTCTCAGCAGAGCACAGCTCACAGGCAGGACCATCACATGTTCCCAAACAGTTCATCTGACCTCACCATTGGAGCTGGAGCCTTCCTGAGCTAAGGCATCATGTACCTGAGAGCTCAGTGCATGCACAGGGCTCCCACCTGTGCGTTTATGTGTTTGCACTGATTAGAGCTGAACTAGCACAACTTTAATTTCTGGTTAGAGCAGAAAAGACAACATCAACAAATGCATAAATGCTGAGAGAGCAGTGTAAAGGTACTGCTGGAAGTGAGATTCTCTGTCACCTTGTATCCTGCTGAGTGTCTCAGGTGAAGACTCTCTGTCCCCCATTAGGCAGTGTTATGTACAGAACTTTGCCCTGGAGAAAATGACTGCGTGAGTGGAGATCTGAACCCACAATGCTATGTCCTGAAGAGTGTGCCTGAAGCCTTTAATGCAGCCACTTAATCCCACCTGCTATCTGCCAGCAGCAGGTTTCCTCCCCACTTACTACAGAGGTGAACTTTAAATCCAAGCTAAAGCTTTACTTTATTTTTACCAGTGGTGATTATACCAGGAGCCACTGTCATCAGAAATTGGCTGCCTAAAGAGAACATCTTTGAGGAACAGTGTCTGAGACTGAAACAAAAAGCACAGATTTCTTAGTGAAAAAAACCTTAATGCAGCTCGTCAGGGAGACAGATGGCAGCTTCCCTCCCGATAGGCACCGTGGGGGCTGAGTTTGCTCAACTCCCTCTTGCTGCACTTTGATGTATTCCAGCAGCTGTATGAAATTAATTCCAATAAATTAAACCTCTTTCAGGGACAAATGATCTGGATAAAAACTATAGTGCTAGGGGCAATCAGCCATTTGAAACTTGGTGATCTCAGAGACAGGGAAGCAGCACCCTTGTTGTCTGTATTATAGGCATTTGCTGAGGCAGCCAGAAAAGGCTCTTTCAGCATAAGAAATCAGATCAGGAGCCAAAGCGCCTTCTCTAAAATCACAGTAGTGCCAAGCCACTCATTTATGGTGATAAAAAATTAGCCCAGCACATGCAGGCCCTGAGGGCTGACCTTCCCTAAGCACCTTGGGAAGGATCTGTGCCATAAATTCACCCAGCCCTTCAAGAGCCACTCCATGACAAACCTCAGCAGGAGGAAGAGCAACTCAACCCATTTGAAACACACTTGTCTAAGGCTGATATTCAGCTTAATTATTGCTAATTTAACTTGGAGCCCACCACTGTCTTTACTGGGCTTATCCAGCTGGTTATGCCGGTTGTTTGCTCTGGTTTAGAACCACTCCAGTGAATATGGCAATGTACACAAGGATTGGAAAACTTGGGTACTGGTTGGGTTTCACCCCCCAGCTCTGCTTCAGTTTGCCTGGCTATTAACTGAGAGCAAAAACCTTAAGCATCTGCTGATGGTATGTTCTGTTCCTGGTTATATGATATCTTAAGATTCCTTTACTGTTACTGAGTACTTATTACTCTTTCCTGTTCCTTTCCAGGAAAAGTGAGTCAAATATGCAAATTACTTCACCTTATAGCCTCTTCTATATGGAGGAGATTTTAACTCTTTCCTTTCCTGTAAGAACTAAAACATAGAGTTGCTGGGAAAGCATGAGGGATGTGTGTCTCAGGGCCAAATGGCCAAATAAAGTAACCTGCCAGAGACAAATTTAACCTAACAGATCCTTACAGAAGCACCTAAATATAAACTCATAGGCTATTTTTGTTATAATTTATCACCAACAAACATGGCAGGAATCATAAACACAAACCTTTAAGAGATAGAAAAAGGGAGTTTGTGCATGTTAATGTGAAACAGCATTTGAACCCAAGACCCTTGATGCCTTAGGATTTTAGCTTTTATGTTTTTCATATATTTGTAATCCTATAATTCTCTAGTGTAGAACTCTAAACTCCATATAGAGTGTTAGCTACTACTGTCCCTTTTTGGTTAGACACAACAATTCCTCTCTAGGCCTGGGAATCAAAAACACCTTACTGTTTCATGCCCCGAGAAATGTAAACAGAAGTGAGTTGCGGGGGGAGCAAACTTGGGGTAAATGACTTCATTACCTGAAGCTGTAATTGGAAGATTAACCCCAATATGCAAATGTACCAAACTCATAAAAGTGTGAAAACCCATGATCCATCATCCATTTTTGGGTGTAGGCCCTGGGGGCAACTTCGTCTGCCCAAAATGTACCCGAAGACCCTTCAATAAATATAACCGCTTTTTATTCTCTTAATTTTGTCCGGCCTCTGTTTTTAAGAAAGCCCAACAAGGCATCACCCTGATGGGATCTATCTCTGCTTATGGTACCCTGACCCACATTTTTCCAAAAGTCTAGACTGCAAATTACCAACGTTTTGAATGGCTCATAATTTTGAGCACCGAAGTCTAGGTTTCCTATATGGGTAGGAAAGATGTGCTTTTAATCATCTGCTTCTGTAACTCACTCACCTACTGATGCAAGATTTTATTTATTGGTATAAAGTGAATGTAACAGTCTTGTTCTCATTCAAGTGGTCAGAGATGTTACCCTGAAATGACCATCTGAACAAGTATCAGAATAGTCTAACTGTGTGAGAAATGAGGCCCCTGGATTTTGAAGGTTGATTATAATCCATTTGAAGCTCTCCAGGCTGATAATTCAGCCTGGCTGCTCACTGGAGTAGATTCCTCTGGTACCAAAGACAATTACCACCTTTGGTGTTGGAGAGTCACACAGTGGATGCAGACACAGTGGAAGAAATATGAGTCAGAGAGACAGAAAGGATGACATGTGATGGGAAATAGCCCCATCCAATGACCCCCAATAACAAATGAGTGCACAGACCAGTGGGTAGAGTGTGCTTGTGCAAACAGCCACAAATTACAGCACTAATTGCAGTGCCAGACAGGAAAGCTCTTTGCAGCACCTAGTCCTGTTCTGCAGCTTGTCCCCTAGCCAGCAGGGAGCTGGTATCGAGCTGCAAGGGATCACATGCCTGTGTCCCAAGAGCAATGAAGCGTGGGCAAGTCTTCCTTTCAAATCTTACCTATGATCTCACCATTCCTCTCCAAAAAGGACAAAAAATGATATAAGTCTCCATTTTTTCCTTTCCATTCTCTTTGTTTATTTTATCCAAGGAGCCACTAGAATGGCACCATCCCAGCAGTGGGAGATTTGCTTACTGTGGGACATGTGTTTAGGGAAACACTCTTTCTGACAGGCAAATTCAAAATTTGGAGCTTTCCTCAACTCCTCTCTCTGAGACTGTGAGTGCCGCTTAGAAGTTATTTGACAGCACATATCCCCTAGCAATGCTGAGTTACATTAAAAATCCAGCTACTTCATATCCTTGACATGGAGTGGGATCACCTGGGGTGCCAATCTGAGCTGCATTTGACCCTAAGTCTTAAAGGATTTGCTACTCCACCAAATCTTGACCCAGCCAGGGTCTTTTAATGTTGTCACTAATACCTACTTGTGTATGGCCAGTAAATCCACCCAGAATGCTGATGTTCATTTTTTCATCATGTGATGCAATTTCCCATAGATGTTCATATAACTTTTCCAATCTCCTGCAATTTGTAACTACTTTTACTAATCATCCATGTTCTCAGTTGCCCGCCAGGACCAAGTTCAATAACTGAGTCTACAGGAGTGAGCTGCGAGGAGAAATTCAGACGGGATCCAGAGCACTAGTCCCAAAGGCCCAGCTAATACCTTAAATCTGCATGTGGATGGGATTTCACTGTCCTGGCCAGCCTGCTCTCACCATCAACCAGGAATTTCTCCTAAAAAGCACCACTGGGTGTTGTTCCGCCCTTTCTCAGTCTGAATGGATACAAAGCTAGCCGTCACTGTGCCCTTCAAACAGCTGGACACTGGAGGAGGCGGTGTCCCCTGTAACTCACAGCAGCCAGGTGGGCAGAGGGCTCACCAGAAAAACAGGATGTCACACAACAGTCGTGTTACCCATGAAACCTATCTGCATCTTGGTTTTCAGATAAACCCCAACATGAGATCTCAATTATTTTATGAAATGTGACTTTTGAATAAAGGTGCTGTGAAGAGTCTGGCACCAATACTAGTGTAATTCATTCTCTGAGAAACTTCACCCTTTGCTACCAATAATTCCAGCTAGGTCTGAGGGGAGAGCTCTGAGAAAGAAATTGAAATGTTTGGTAGGTTAATTGCACATGAAAACAGGGAGATAGGTGGCTATTGAGCAAGAAAAATTAAATCTGTAATTGCCTTTATTCCATTTAATTACTTTTGGGGTGCAGAGCTATGAATATCCTGAATTTGGTCTCAGTTTGCTGAATTAAGTTAAACAATGAATACCCAGTCAGAGAGGTACTGTGAATGATGAAGAAGGGAGAGAAAGACAGGGGAAGGGAGGATAAAAGAGTCACAGTTTTCAAAAACTTACAAGGGTTCTGTAAATCTAGTATTAATCCTCCTGCCTCTCTCTTGAGTTTTGGTACCCAAATTTAGCAAACCCTAAGCCCTGAGTGCTGGGTGGGATTTAGGGCTAAGCAAGCCCCAATGATGGATGTGGGGGAGGCAGAAGCAGAGAGCAAAACAAAATACGTACATAGGGGTGGAGTCCAGTGATCTTTAAAAAGCAAGTGAAGTACAAAGAGGAAACTTTAGCCAACTAAATATTTGATATAAGATTCTAGGATCTATCATTGAGATGCAGGGGGAAAATACAGAATTTATCAAATTCAGTACTAAAAAAAATTAACAATAACCATTAGAATTATGGAACAAAAAGTGTGGTCAGGGGTTTCTAAATTAACTCAAATTCGAGATCCTTTTATTTCTAACAGTTTGTCATTGACCCTGTGAAAATTGCAAAATATTATTCAATTTACCAACCTCTAAAATAATTTTTTCTCATGTCTCATTCCTATACCTGTATTATTTTGTCCCCTCCTACTAGAAATACTACAAAATAATACAACTTACTGACACAATCACACACAATTTAGTGCAAATTCTACCAGAATAAAATCCTCAGAATTTAGCCATTTTGACAGCCTGACTATGGCATTATAAGTTTGACATAAAAGCTAAAATTATGTGAACATAATCCATATAAATGATGTAATAACAGATGCAGGGAAAATAAAGGCAGAAGAAGAAACAGAAAAATCTCTGGGCTGTTCTCCAAGAGAATTCACTGTGGATGAAGCTATTACAGGAAAATAGAATTAAATGTGACAAACACGTACTTTAAAACACTAGGAAATGAGAAGAACAGAAATGTCAAGAAAAACAACCATGAGATGAAAACATAGAGAAGGACTGGATAAAATTGACTGTGTTTTGCTGCAAGGGTGTCTCTCTGGTCTTCCTGTACCTATTGCAACACGGAAGATAATGTTTGCTCCCTGGATGGGAGTTGCAGAGGACAGGCATGTGTGGAATTCCCCAGCTATCCTCAGGGCATCAGCCTGCCTCACTGCTTCTTTTTATTTTTTATAGACAAAGTGTGGATTAGTAACTTTGCATGCTTGAAATTGCCAAATTTAATCCACAGGGCCCTAAATCCATACGTATTACACAGCATTACAAAGCCCTTCTTCTTTACAAGAGTATCATGGTGTTTTCATTTCAGATGACTTACAGCAAGTAATTAAAGGGATCATTAGCAAGAAGTGTACAAAAATCCTTAAGCCTCTCGTGAGCAGTCTGCTTTCTTATTAAGTGGAATTGACGCTTCCACTGCCCCATTTAATGTAGATTGTTTTGAGCATGTGCCATATTTTCTTTCTAGACTCAAAACCAAAACATCTGATTAGATCTGAGTGTCTCCACCTTGCTTGAGTAATGAGTCTGTCCTTAAAAATATTGACAGCTCGATCAAGGACCTCCTGAGTTTCAGGTTTGGGTAAACCATGCTTTTTTTCATTGTTGCATTGAAGTATGATCAGCTTTGTCTGTTCAGGAGCTCTTCCAGGCAGGGACGATCTCGCTAAAATTGTGCCCTGTGCATAGCAAATAGGAGTTTTGACACAGTTTGGGCCTCAGGATGCTTCTGCAATGCAAACAGTAATAACTGAACAATCTGCTGATGTGGTAATAACAGCGTCTGCCATTTGCCTTAAAATAGAAAATTATGGCCTGTCCTGCGTTAGTGAGAAAGGAAAGAATAATCACACTATCCTTGTCCTGCAATGGTACTGCCATGTGTCCCCATGCAAAGTTTCTTAGCAGTTTCCCTGACTTCTAAGGAGCTCAAAACCAATAATCTTAGTCTGCTGAAGTTATAAACCCCCTACTATTAGTACTTTCTTCAGGGTAGTCTCTTCCAAGTGGTTGAACTGTGGAAGCAGCCCTACCACATCTCTCCACCACTGTCCACCCTCAGCCAGTGACAATCACGTTGTCACCAAAGCCACCAAGGAGGGGCCTTGCTCAGGCATTATCAAGAACCAGCCTGCATGAAGACTTTCTGGGCACAGGCAACAGACTGCCTCTTCAGGGTTTATCCCTCTCTTTGAGCCAGAGCACCCCTAGCCTTGCTTTTGTTCCTGTCCTCTTTGGGATCATCTCTAGTGAGCCTGTCTCATCCCCCCCTTCAAACCTAATTTAAAGCCTCTCAACCAGCCCTGTCAAGCCATGGGGCTAGAATAATTTTCCCCCAATTAAACAGGTGAACCCCATCTGTCTCCAGCATGCCTGATGCCATATAAACCAACCCATGATGGAAAACCCCAAAATTCCACAATGGAATTCCACCACTCTTGGGTTTTCCGGTTCCTTTTGGCATTCATCCCTGCTTACCAAAGGAATCAAGAAGAACACCACCTGTGCTGCTGTCTGTCCAAGCAGGCAACCTAGTGCCTTGAAGTTCTTTTTGGCTATCCTGGTACTTCTCTCATCAGCCTCATCGCTGCCAACCTGGACAACAAGCAGTGGGTGATAAACAGAATTGGGAGCTGAAAGTCAAACCCCTTTTCCAAGCTGGACTCTCCTACGCAGACGGGATTGTCACTGGAGAGGCTGAAAAGGCAGGAAGGTCTGCTGCTGACTGCACGAGAGAAGGGACATTTTGCCCATGGAAATTGCCCTGCATGGTTATAATCCAGTGCTCATTCAGACAATTTCAATGGCCACCCTGCAAAATCTCCCTGCAGCAGCAAGGTCTGACTGATGGGATTTTGTACAGGGTTGAGGGGAAGTGAAAACTTTGAACCATGACAAAATGCATTTATTTCTTAACTCAGGCAAAACACCCACCTGCTTCCACTTGACCCTGTCTGGCAAAGTCCATGTTGTCCTCACCGAGGGTTTCAGCTGAGTAAAGACTCCCTGCAAGTTTTAGCTCACAAACAGAGAGGAATTAATGACAGGCACTTTTCAATGATTAACTCATACAGTTGATAGTCATCTCCCATTCCTGTAATTAAAGAGATAAAGGTGATATGGTTAATGAGTGCTTTAGCATGAGCTTAATTGCAAATCCTCTCATCAATGAAGTAATTTATTGAAACACTCATGGAGCAGTGAATAATTTTGCTTTGGAAGTGAAAACTCTGAGACATAAAAGAGTTTGAAAAATTCACAACCACTGTCAATATTCCCATGCAGCCACTCCACATCCTAGGTCTTGCACAGCTGCCCATTGAGTACTGAATATATTTCAGCAATTATCAGACTTTGCATAATGAGGTGAAGGAGAAAAAAATAAAATAATTGATATTAAATTACTAGTGTTATTTCATTCCTATGACTGTTTTTCTACTCTAGTCTGAAAAAACATGGTTCAAACAAATTCAGAGCAAACCTTTGAAAAATCAGTATCAGTTGTGCATAAGCCTTTGGGAGAAAAACTAATTTTTTTCCCCAGTTTTCACAGAACACATGAGCTTCCTTAGCTGTCATATTATATCTTCAGAATATCTTCTAGAAGCCTTAAAAGGTCATTTGAATGATCTCTGGTGTGATGTACATTTGAAGTAACCAATAAAGCATACATTTTTCATAAAGAAAATCTGGAACTGAAGGAAAAGTGTCTCCTGGTGACCACCTCACAATAAAAAACTAAGCAGGAAAGTTTAGACACATTTCTTTTCTGCAAACAGGCAGCAGTGTTTATATTTGTTGTCTACCAAAGGCTACTTAAATAGCTTGTCTAAGAAAATTTGTTTGAGCGTATTCAAGCCTGTGAGCTGCTTGCAGACTGAACATTTATTTCTGGTATTCAAGCTCTGTCCTTGGTCACCTATGATACATGACTTTCCTGACTGGAAAACTTAAAATCTGCAAACTCTTACTATTTCTATTCAAAACAGATTTGATTTTTGTCACCAGAGTGAATAAGAGCCATGATCAGACAAGTCCTGTCTGTGAGCTCAGGCTGCAGGCTTTCTCACGCACCCGTCCACACACAAAAGTCTCTTCACAGAAATGGCCATGAAAAGTACATGGTCTGAGTGATAACAGCCACCTGGAGCTTCCCATTAACCCTGGCCAAAGACAGGCTTCCAAAAGCCTACTGAGAAATCACAAAAATGCCAGCGATTAAATTTGTATCCCTCGTATGGGAAATCAGGATGGAACTTACATAGAGGAGTTCAACTCAGTGCTGACTGGAATTTCTGAGAAAAAGATGAGAATATATTTGACACAGACATTAGAGCAGTTTAAGGCTGTTGCAGCATAAACTGCAATACAAAACTCTATACCAAACTCCAACTGCAATATCCTAAAATCGTTATAGAAGATACATATGCCCAATGCCTTTTTTTCTAAAGAGAAAGAAAAGGGAACATAACTGAACTGAGCAGTGGATGCTGATCTGAAATGGAAGAAAAAAAGAAAAAAAGTATTAAAACAAAGCAAGGGGAAGTTTCACCAAAAAGTTTAATCTATTGCAAGCAGCAGAAGCAGAGCCTACTGCCTTCAGCGTCAGGAGATGGGGTTGGCCTTGACCAGCCCTAACGCTGAACCCAGGGCACCAGCTGCAAAACCAAGGCTCAGAGCTGGGGCTGCGAGCGCAGTTTGGGGAGGCGCAGCACTGACTCCAGCCCAGCATCTCCATATTCCCTCAGGACATCTGCTTGTGGAAGACCACCAGGAACCTTCTCTGTCCTGTCTTTGTCTTTCTCTTCTCTTCAGCTTCTTGTGAAAGTTAGAGCCTTTCCTGGTTTAATAATGCAAGAAACAACCCCTTCAAAGCCTTTAATTAAATGCTTTTAATCACTTGGAGGTTGCAGGATTTTCTGGCCTGTAAAAGTATGAAAAAGGGGAAAAGAAGCATGTGACTGTCCTTTGACTAACATACACAGTAGTCTGGGACAGATGTCTCAGCAAAAGGTCAAAGAGTGATATTCCTTTCACTTCACTAAAAGCCATTTCACTAACCATGGCATCCACCACTGCAAAATGTCACCAGCCACTGCCCAGGGCTGAGCTGCTAGGTACAGCACAATCTGTAATAATAACCAGAAAATAATAAAACAGGGGGAAAAAAGCCCTCTACTTTTTTTCTCTGGAGCCCATGGTTCCAGCCAGAAGCTGCTTGCTATAGAAACAGCAGCTGGCAGCTCCTATTTCTTGATCCTGCCTCCACAGATGCTTCACTGCACAGACCTTAGCAAGCTGCTCAGCCTTTCTGCACCTGTCATTTTTCTTCATCTCTTAAATTTTAACTTTATTTTGTGCGCATGCTTCCCACTGTAAAAGCCCTGCACTACCCTGCTCATCCTCATCAGAATGCCCCTCCATGGCAGATGAATATCAGTGTTCCTGTTTCAATAAGATGGAGAAATTGAAGCATGGAAATTAAATTACTACTCCACAGTCTCAGACCTCTCTGAATCAAAGCAATATCTTTTTGGTTTGTAGAGGTGTCCTCTCGCTACGAGATCATTTCTTTCCATCTAGTTCAGAGATAATAATATCTCTGTAACTAATCCCTATGGTTGTTGTGAGAGTCCTCCGTACATTGTGTTGAAAATGCAAAGCAGTATAAAATATATTACTGATTAAAGATATATTACTGATTAAAGTCACAGTGAAGGTGGAAAATGAGAGTTATTCCTCTTAATTTTTAGGTTTTTATCTGCAGCAACATGACAGGCCTCCTGGAGCCTTGCTTTCCATTCTGTTATTGCTATAATGCTTTTCCAGAGGAACTGCACTGGTGGACACTGCTCAAGGAGAGGACATTAAAAGATAAAGTGTTATTCAGAACAAGAGTGGATCATCACAGTGAGGTCAATTTTTAAGATACAGACAGAAGAAATTCATGTCATCAACTGGAAGAGAGGGTGCTAAATTTCCATTGATTTCAAGTAATTCAAGAAAAATGTTTCCATAGTCAAGAAAATCCATTCTAAACTTTCCTGTCCTTCCCTGCTGAGTCCTTCAAGGGTTAAACCACCAGCACAGCTCTGCCAATAGGAGTAAATTCCAGGGAGCTTGTGTAAAACCCTGGGGACCCAAAATATTAGAGGCAATGGTTTCAAATCAAGGAGGGCCGGGCTGTACCAAAATGAAGGCATGAGGGAAGAGACTGGAGCTCTGGTTTGTGATTTTTTGATCCCAGACTAGAAATGACCCAGAGTTTCTTCAGATGTCAGCCAGTACCTGGACCTGCTTACCCTGTGCTTTCCCCGTGGCCAGGGAAGGGCCGATTTTAGCACAAAATGTGGAGAAAATCAGGCAGCTTGGTGTACAGACAGCAAGCAAGCAAACACACAGGATCCACAGAAGTAATGTGAATTTGCTTTTCCAGCCAATTGGTGTAAAAATTGGCCTTTAAGACAGACAGGTGGTGTTAAACTTGGCTCAGAGATCAAGACAGAGGTTTGTCATGTTTATGGCTAAAGTTTTTGCTGGCAAGAACTATATTGTTTAAAATCGTGAAGAATTCATACCCCTAAACAGCACATATTTGTATAGAAAGTCCTTTAATAACACAAGTAATAAGTTATTTCACAGGAATATTGACCTTTTTTTAAATCTCCTCACTCCCCTCCCTTATTTCTCAAGTATTTCATTATGGCCAAGTACTTTCTTAGAATAAGAAAGTGTACAGAGACCTCGTATGCACCAGGGAAAATTTGCCAATCAGCTGAACCATGTAGACATGCAAATCCTCTTAGTGGAGACACAGTTTATAAAGGCAAAGGAGATGTGTATCTAAGTGGCCTGCTCAAAACGGAAAACTCTTTCTAATGTAGACAAAACTACTGTTTATTTTGTTATTCTGATAAGCACTAGTGATAAAAGACTGAAGTATTAAACTTGAAGTTAATAAAGTTTGGCCTCTAGTTGCTTTTCGACTTGAGAGAACACATCTAAGAGATGCCAATTAGGAGGGAAAAAAAATCAGGCACCAAAATGAGTTAGATTCCAAACAGTTCCATCATGGATGAGATATAGCCTTTCATCATTTTTGGAAACTTCCCTTTTCCAATTAGAGAATACAGCTGCTCGAATAGTGTCATGTCTGTTCAGCAAGTAGCAGGCACAATGTGCAAGCACTTGTAGCATCAATAGGGACCATTGTTCAGAAAACATTGCCATTGAAATCTTGTAAATGTGAATAGAATTAACTTTCCATTCATTTCTTGCTGTCACACTCTGTTTATTTTACTGCATTGTCTGAATGAACGTGCAGCCTCTCATATGCTCACAGGTCCCATTTCACCTAACAAACGTCTGATTGTATTCACTGCTCCTCCCTTCCTCCCCGCTGGGTTTCCTGCAGAGATCGGGGCATTAATGAAACCCCTCTCCAAACTGTCCTTTTCCTGCCGAGAATGTTATATAAGGCCTAATTCTTCTTTATGTTATTCTGTGCAAAGCCCTTCATATTACTCTTCTACTCAAGGAACAAAAGGCACTTGTTCAGCCACAGCAGAGGAGAATCAAAAGATCATATTCTTTCAGGTAATGGCACCTTTCTGCTGATTGGTTACTTGGTTCCTGCTACAAAAGACAGTAGCATGTCAGATCTCAGAAGTTAATCACACCTGACTAACTATGCTCTGTTCTGAATTAGGAGTATCGTGAAAAAACACAGGTGGATGAAACCAATATTATTTGATCATTTCATATCTTTTATAGCCTCAATCTTCCAGCCTTCCCATGGTGTTCTTGAAGATTTAAAACATTTTTATGTGTAATGAATGGAATCTCACTCTCTCATGGACAGTACATATGCATCTCCCTTTTAATTAATTTTAGTGCTGTAGGATTTACAGTAGAGAACTGTGGATACCACAGAGGAGGTTGCATGTGTGTGGGAACAAGTGTGAGTGCATCTGATGGCGTGCTGGGAAAGGGCAGGGGAAAGTTCTGTATGAGCTACTATGACTTCTGCCTCTAATGCTGCAGCTTTTTTTAATCCTACTGTTTTTATAGGACCTTTATCAAATCCCATTATATGGGTGGGAATCTTACAATGCACTTCAGTGGGAGTGGATTAGATCCACGTCACTAAGCAGCGTTGACGGACAGTCAGTGTGGTTGTATCTATCACTCACTTATTTTCCAGTATTCGCTAGGAATAGGAGAGACGCAGCTGATGTGCAGTGGAGCGTGCTCTGCTGTCCCGCTGCCTGCAGAGAACAAGCTGACATGGCTAGGATACCACAGGTCCTTCCTGGCTCTATCTTCCCTTCAGCCAACTCAGTCACAAAATCACAGAACTGCTGTGCGTGTGTAGTCTAGCCTTCTGCTCAGAGCAGGGTTACGGCCAGTGCAGCTCGCTCAGAGTTCTGTCCAGTTGGTATCTACAATATCTACAGGGATAGAGATTCACAATCTTTCTGGGTCACTGTTTAAATATTTGACCACCCTTGCTGGGTTTCCACCCTGCCCCTTAGGAATCCTTATATCAATTTCCCACATTTCAGGTTGTGCCCATCCCATCCGTGGGCACCACAAGAAGAGTCTGTTTGTGCCTACTCTACACCCTCCTATCGGGGGCTGTAAACTGCATTAAGAACCCCCTGAGCCTCCCCCAGGCTGAACAAGCCCAACTCTCTCAGTCTCTCCTCTTACAACATGGTTCAGCCCCTGACCATCTTAGTGAATTTCTGTGGGACTTACTCTAATTTGTTAATGTTTTGCTTGCTCTGGGGAGCCCAGAACTGCTCACACTGCTCCAGATACAGTAAAGATTCTAATTAAAGGGGGAAAAAATCACTTCCCTCTTGCTAGCTACTGTTTTGGTAACACAGCCCATGATGACATTGTTACAAGGACACACTGGGTACTCCAGCCAGACTCCCAGGTCTCTCCTGCAAAGCTGCTTCCATGCCAGTCAGCTCCCAGCCTGGGCTGGTGCAGTGGGTTATCCTGGTCCAGTTGCAGGAAAGTGCATTGACATTTGCTGAACTTCACGAGTACTTGTCAGCTCACCTCTCCAGCCTGTCCAGGCCCCTCTGAACAGCAGCCCTGCCCTCCAGGTTATTGATTGCTTGTCCACAAACTCACTGAGAGTGCACTTCATCCCCTGTGCCATTAATAAAGACATTAAACAGCATTGGCTCCAACATCAGTCCTTGAGGTACACCACTAGTCACTGGCTGACAGTTATTCCAGGTCATGGATCCCTAACAATCTAATTTTCCACCCCCCTTGTCATCTGCTCATCCAGTCTGTATCTCAGCACTTGGGCAATTTTAGTGATAAGCTGATCATGGGCAACACAGGGAAGCCTGCTATATACAAAGATGTATGGGGAAAAAAATTAGGGGTGTTGTAGGCCAGGAAAACACAGAGAGGAAATTTGCTTTATTTATGATTTTATTCTCCTTTCTGCTATATTCATCTGTTGGACAGTGGTGTTCCCTTCAAAACCCCTGGGAAGTCAAAGTAGTATTTCAAGAAAATTAGTATGAATTTTGTTTTTCTACTGGGGAAAACCTTCTGAGAATAATTCCAAGGATCAGAAGAGAAGCATAAATCCTCTATGTTTCTCTATAAGTGAGTTTCAACAAAAGCTGACACATTTCTTATCCAAACATGTCAATGCCCTGGGCCCAGATGCAATGGCAGTTCACCACAGCCAAAGCTGGATTTCAAACAGAATTGAAAAATGGTACAGTGACCACGACAGATGCATTTATAGTCTTCCTGCCTTTCCTAACTCATTCTTAAACACACTGAATGGGTTGTCTTAAAAACAACCCCCAAGAAACTCTTGCAGCAAATTGATGGAAACAGAAATTTTTGTCTTGAGTTTTCCACTAAAGCTGACCTAAAAGAGAGTGCAGAGACAGAGTCTCACTTCCAGAATCTTTGGTTCTCATCCCAGCGTTTCATCTGGGACTTGGAAGCAGATTAAAATGCCAGGATTTCCAGACCTCCTGCAATGGAGCCGAAGCCTTAGGGGCTTGTGAGCAATGGAATTTAAGTTACAGACATTCAAGTGTGTCCTATAGTTACATCTATGGTGCTGCTGGTATCAGGGCTGCATCTGGGTGCACTCCCTGCACATTTAGGCATTGGTTCCCCGGACGGTCCCAAGCCTCTCAGCTGGTCCCCGCAGGGGTGACACAAGGGACTGATCTCAGACAAGGTGATTGCCTGAGCTCCTGGACAGCCTTACAGTAAAGTCTTTGTCTAATTCCTTCAGGAGGAATTAGGTGGGATTACATATGGGAATTTTGAACAGACCCAGAGATTCTCCCAGGCAGTTCCTGCTGTACCTCGATCATTTTATGGACACTATTGAATGTGTCAATGTGTTTGTATATTGGATGGCAAATCTGGCTGTGCTGGGGACTTGCCCAAGCAGTACCTGCTGCAGAACTGACAAACTTACACATTGATGAGCTACTTCTAACTACTCAGTAGAAATTGTTCCTGCAGTAGCAGAAAAGGTCACACTGAACAGCCTTCTGTACATAGTAAAGATAAATAGGGGATGTTTTGCTCATGGTTTAAGAAAATCTATAGTAGATCATGTAGGACTGCAGCACAGCTGGACTACAGGAACTGAGCAGTTTGGTGGTTGGGGAAGTGTCACCTGATCCAGCAGAAGACACTGTTGCAAGGACCCTCACAACAGCCACTTCATCTGCCATGTGGATAGCAAGCCAAACATCGCATCCAAGAGACGTGATTTCCCACGCGAGCATTACCCTCAGCCAAGACCCCAATAAGTTAGGGATTTTCTTAAGGAAATAAACACTCTCCATGAGACAACAGATGTTTCACATTTGTTGTGCAGATGGGCAAGGCTTGAAACCTTAGAGCTCTACAGTTATCCCCATCTAGACCTTCTGGTCCATCACCGTCCCAGGGATCGTGGGAGCCCTGCAAAAGTCAGTGAGGTGTGGACGCTCAGGGCTGCTGGACTGCCTGCAGAAGGGCACGCAACATTCTGCAAGTCTCGGGTCTTTTGGGGCTGGGGGCGTCTGGTTTGTAAGAGAACATTTACAGCTGTTTAGATCTATAAATGATCACACTGGTTTCACAACTGCTGCCACAACAGTGGGACCAGAGAATTTCCAGGCAGGGAATAGAACTGGAATGCAGTATTGTATGAACAAAATGTTAAAAAAAAAGGAAAAAGATTCTTCCACCAAATAAATGTTGGTTTTTAGTCAGTTGTAGCTGCTACCCTCAGATATGGCAGGGGAGAGCTATGAAAGACTAGTAGGAGTCAGACAATTGACTGCTGATCAACAAGTAGATCTTCATTCTGCAGCATGTGGTGCCCGTCCCCATTCAAGTCCTTCTCCAGGCCTTTACACTGTACTTCAAGGATCCTCCCCTGAACCCTCCAATGCCTTGGATTTGTGGTACTGATCACCACATAGGCTCTTCCATGAGGCTAGAGTTGTTTTTCCACAGTGCTCCCAGCTCTGCTGGTTGCACTTCCCTACATTTATTCTAACCCAGCCTTAAAACAACATTAAAGAGTCTGGATAAAAAAAATAATTCATTCCCATAGGCTCAAAACAGCACTATCTTTAGGAATTTTGTACTCTCCAGCCAAGTATTTACTGCAATTATACAAGCTTATCACTGCTATCATGAGTGCATTTTTACTTATATAGTAAATGTACAGCAATCTTGTTTTTATTGTTATGTTTTAATAATGGATTGCCACCCAGAAAAAATCAGAGTTGCTGTAGGCAACTGGGAAGCAGTCCAGAGGTACCCTCCTGTGTGTTCTTGGTGCTGGATTTCAGAGGCTCATGCTTATTTGTCTCAGTTCAAATCTAGTGAGAAAGTTATTCTGTATTTGCATTAGCATAAAGAAGCATATTTTGCTAAAATCATCCCCTTCTCTCCACTGTTTTTTGTCTAATTATATCTGGGAGAACCAGATTCTCAGAGGAAGTATACTTGGCTAAATAACTGTGCTGACTATCCCACCAATTGTTAAACACACTGTGCAATTTCTATTACTACCTTCATTTTAACAACCTATTTTTAATTTATACTAGACAAATACTAAATAAAACCCCAATATTTCAGAAACCGCCCAATCTTTGAAATGATGTTTTCCGTTAAGTGTTTCAGCGCAGTCTAACTAATATCACCTACCAAAAGACCAAACTTCTTATGAAAAGATGCAAAATCTTCACTTTCACTATAACAGCAATTTTAAAAAGGATTCAGTCTATTCCGCCCTGCCAGAAGATTAGTCAATATGTTTCAAACTAAACATGGTTTTTAATTCTGGAGTAGATATTAGTTCTGGGTTAAATATACAAAAAAAAATCTGGTTAGTATGCCACATCTATTACTCACGTACCAAAAAGCTCCAACCACCAAGAGCTTTCCATCTAGGCAGACTCTTTGGGCAGAAGCAGTGGCAGTGGCCACAGTGATGGGTACACAGAATGGATAGGGTGGGGTAGGGTAGGGTAGGGTAGGGTAGGGGAGGGTAGGGCAGGGCAGGGCAGCCTGTTCGCTTATTACACAACCAAGAGTGTGCACAGTGTGGAAGAGCTAAAGGTGATGAGGTTTGGCCGTAGTGGATGGTGAAGAAGATATTACATCTAGAGGTTCCTGCATCCTCTGTGACTTTTTCACCTTTTAATTTCATCCTGAATATTGAGAAATGTCACTTTGTAGCTCATGATAATTTACATTAAAGAAAGTTAAGGTACTTTAAAAAGAAAATCAGTATTATTGTATTCATTAATGGATCAAGAACTAGGACACAAAACAAGGATTTGTCCAGCAACAGTGGCTGTCAGAGCTTGCAGGCCAGGGCTTATATACAGAAAAAAAATGACATAAAGGCATTCCAAAACCAAACAACCAAAAACGTTGCTTGATGAATCCTTCAGGCAGATGGGAAAAGGGCTCAAACATCTGCCCTAGAATGCATTGTGCAACAGGTGGCATTAACAAAGGATGCTTAAATGTCATGTAACCAGTGCCACTTAGATTTCAATGTCAAATACCTTCACAGTTTCTTAAAATGGAATTCGAAGCAACTTTGTGATTTGTAAATATGGTGGGTTTACCTCCAATAGAAATATCTAATTTAACAAAGAACTTTGGTCCATTTTACAATCACAGCAGTGAATAGTGTGTAAAGGATCTGCTCCTGCCTGCCTTGCTTGAGTCTGCCCCTACACTTCTTTCAGGTGATTACTGACAATGGAAAGCTAACTCAGAGAATTACACTAAAATAGGAGCACACTTTCAACATTTCCATCATAGACCTGCCTTATAATTTGGTCTGTCATTAATCCCCCAAATGTGATGGTTCCCATGTGAATTAACTGTAGACCCTTTGTGTCTTATTTCTAGACCACAAGAGAACTATCTGAGAATTAAAAACATAATAAGGCTGATTCTCATTTCTCTGAGTTCAGTGTTCCATTGCCTTCCCTAGACTTATACCTGATTTACAGTGCTGTGAGAAGACAACTAGCACAGATATCACCTGAAGCAAGAGATGCAACTAAGCCATTGCAGAGCTCAAAAGTGAAACAAACAAACAAACAAAGGCAATGCCATAGACACAAAATAATATAATAGTATTATAGAAGACCTGGATGTAAGCATTCCAGTGACAGTTTCATACTCTCTCATCCCTTGGTGGAGCAGGCTTTCTGTGCAGCACAAGGTGTTTCTTGGGAAATCCACTGCTTCCCCTCTGAACAGGTCCTGCCCTGCCATGGGAGGGAGCAAGACCCCGGTTCCTGGTTTGCAGCTCGCATTCACTGCCATGGTGCAGAGCTCAAAGGGCTGCCTGAGCTCCTTGCCCTCACTGGTGATGGCAGTGAGATAGCAAGGCGCTTCTGAAGCACGGAGAATCTCTCCTACTTGGAGTATCAAGTTGCTTCTCCTATGCGGACAGGCAGGTAGGGGAGCCTTTCTCAGGTCCTGAAGGGCTCCTAGAGAGCTCTTCTTTGGTAACCAGGAGGGTCATGGCGCTTTCCTCTCTTGGGCTTGGGGATGCTTTTGGGAGACAAACTTGTGCTGAAGTCACAGTGTGAGCTCAGCTTCACCTCTGCAGGACCAATCTTGGAGAAAAGCCTGTTTCCAGACTGCAAACTCCTCTCTTCATTTCCCTTCTGTCCAAACAAACCATCTCTGTTTCTCACCACTGTAATAGGCTTTGATTTATGGCCTTGGAAGTTGCATGGAAAGAGGGACAGTGACCTTATTTCACCTGTGACAGGGTACAGCTGGAGCAAACTAGCTTTTCGAGCTGAACTACTTTGCACAAAGGAAACAAACACTTCTGGCACCTGCACAGCAGCCAGCTTCCCTCCTTCTGTGTGCAGCAGGCTGCAGGCACAGATGGCTGGTGAATACTGCAGGAGAAGGGAATATCACAGGGGATACCAGGGCAGGAAAAGTCCAAAGACTTTGTGGACAGTGTGTTTCACAGGCACCATGGCAGGAGAGGAGTGGAAGGTGGGGCACCTCCAAGTGAGACTTGCAGGAACGTACAGGATTTGTCAGGTTGAGGACATGGGCATGAAGTCATTGGGTTGTCGGGTCAGGACCACATGGTTGTAACACACGACACATCTCACCTCTACAACATTAAAAAAAGGTTTAGACCAAGGTTAAGACCAAGAGGAAAGAATAAGATGGGAAAAAATGCTTTTGTTGTTTTGACACCCAACCAGATTAACCTGTTTCTGATGAAAATGAAAACCACAGCTTAAATACGTTGGATCATATCTGGAGTTCCACCACCTTTTTCATTATTTATTATATGTTCACAAATTACTGCAATGCAAACTTCTGACCTTGGCATTTAAAACATCCTGGACTTAGCTTATGGAGTGGAATGAGACCGGTATGCAAGAGATAAAAAACTAATTCAAGAAACTGCAGGATCAAAGTAACTTGGAATGAAAAAGTTAAGAAACTAACAAACTGAAAGAGAACTGCAAAACAAGTGAAGGACAGAAAACCAGGAAAAACTCTGCTATAGTGTAAATAGTGTAGCTATGAAATTTTATTTTCAGAGTCTTTTGAACTTAGTTCTTTCATAAAATTGCTTGAAGTCAAGGCAAAAGTTTCTAGAGTTCTGAGCTTGATCCTGTCTATTTTAAAGGAATTTTAATGGTAGAAGGAACTAGACTCAGATCTGTGCTCACAAGAAACCTGAGCACTTCTGGCACCCGCTTCTGCATTAACTTAGGGAGACATTCATTTGCATCCTGGCCCATAACTCCATGGCTGTGGGAATATTTGCTCAGTTTTCCAAGTTAACATGTGACTCAGGTAGGTGCACACACAGATTTCGCACACATACTTCTTTCATGTACACACAAGTAGGTTCCTGCTTTGAAAAAATGAATGCATAAAGCATTTGCTGGCAAACAGTTATGCATTCATTTTATTTTCAAATGCCAAGATGTGTGGAAAAACCTGGATAGCTTCAAAATAGGAAAAGAAAAACAAATGCTTTTGTAATTTGGAAAACAAACCATAATGCAACCTCTAGGTTAGGAAGATCTTCAGGCATTCTTGACATCTTCATAACCCCACCAGCACCAATGAGCAATGATTACTGAATGCTGACTTTAAAGCCAGCAGGCTCCCTCAGCACTGAGGAAGGGAGGATTACTCCTGGGGATTAGGTGGGCTGCCTGCCCTGCCCCAGCAATGCCTGATGGAAGGCATGACACAGGCCACGTGTGCCGTCCCCCTGCCATGCAGCAGGGACATCTGCATCAGCGCTGGAGCTTGCCCTGCTGCATCCCATCAGGCATAGACATAGGAGGGGCTGCCATGGGGGAACGAGTACTTCAGGCATGTTCCTCAGAAAGGAACTTAAACTCGGCTGCTGCAAGTGTTTGGGATCACTGAAGGAGCTGAACTCCCTTCCAGCTTTCTCATTACTTGTCGGGTTTCCAGCACTGGCCTTCCAACACTGGACTTCCTTCCTATCCAGATCCATCTGCTGAGCTGGTCGGTGTCAGGGTAACAAGATGGGAACATCATTATCCAGACCTGATTTTGTCCAAACTCTGACATCTGAAACATGTTCAAGGACCACAACCCTGTTGTTTCCAATTTAAAGGAGTTTTGGCTGAGCCGGCTTTGAGCAGTTGTAACATTGATAATGCAAAAAGGAAGAAAAATAAGATACTAGAAGGGTTTGAGCATGTCCCAAAGTCCTTCAAAAATTACACCTCTGCTACAGAAAAGCACAGACAGTCATAAAGAAGCCACAGCTACAGAAAGGCTCTCTTGTGTCCTTACATTCTCTGCCCGTGAGGGGAATGGGAGCTATGGTCCCTGCACTGCGGTCTGAGTGGTGAGCTTGCATATGTGGCCTTCCCATGATTTTGCTATCAGGAGGACAGTTTATTTACATAAGATGTGAACACTGACCTCTTTGCCTGAAAAGAGAGGGAAAAACCCCGATAACAGGCAGTGTCCTCATTCCATCTCCAGTAGCCTCTATAGTAAAGCTGAGCCTCGAGAACATCCTCAGTGCTATACCCACAGCCCTTTCTGCACAGTTTTTCTTGTATTTTTGTTCTTGCATGCACTCACAGACCCCGAATCCTTTGATCTAGCTTGGACACTCAGGCAGTTCCTCAGACATAACCGCTGCATTTTATGACCTGGACATGCTTTGGTACTCCTTGTCCTGGGAAGCAGCTTCTGTGTTTTTCAATGCCCTGACTTGTTCCAGTTCACTGAACTGCTTCTTCCATTTAGGCCCTTGACTTTAGTGAGCCCATAGGCCCTTGCAGGTCAACAGCAGCGATTAGCATTATCTTGCCTAACAATTTGTTTATACAGCAGGAGTGAACGGGACACTAATCTAGTTCAAGCATTTAAGCACTGCTAAACTACAAAAATAAAAAAATAATTTTTGGCCGGTTTGAAAGACTCCACTTTTCACAGCAAGCCCTTTCAGAAGGACAACTGATGGAGAGAGAGTTTTGCTAAGCTTTGACTGTGCTGAAAGCCTTTCTAGTGATTAGAGATGTAAGCTTGGAAGTATCGAGTGCTTTGCCCATCCCACCACACATCCTGGCTTCCTTGCAAAGAGTCACACTGAAAACTCTAAATGCAATGTGGGTATTTACAGATGCTGCCACAAACAACATTGTCAGGAAAAGTTTGTAGTTGAAATTAGGAATTTGCTCTCTGCTATGCCCTGGAAACCATTAGGGACCAGCAGCTGACTTTGGAGTGACAATTTTATCTGTGGCAAACCTGAGCATCCAATAGCCGAACACCCAATTAAACACCTGTTTATATCTTCTGTTTCTGCTCCTGCTGCATAAATCTGAATTTCAGAAATCACACTGCCGGTGTGACTGGCAGCCCTGAGACAGGACTGAGGACAGTAATGTTGGCAGGGGTACCAGCAGAAAAGTCTCAAGACACCTTTTCTTTCTCACCCTCAGTTCAGCAGTCCGAAGTTGCTCTTAAGGTACACAAAGACTCAGGGTACACAAACACACTTATGAGCCTGTGCTCCCAGGACATGGAACACAGACATCAGGTATCAATTGCAGTGTCTCCAGAAGGAAAGACAATCTGGGACACAATTTGCCTCAAGCCTGTGCCTTAGCATCTCTTACACTATCTTTATTTTCAAGACTAAAACATCACCTCTGTTTTCTTTACAGATCCAACGTGGGCAGAAAGGGGGAGGAGGAAGCACTGAAGGCTGCTATAAAGTCTTTTTTGTACCAGGGATCCATATCTCAGATGATGGCCCTGGGAAACTTTATTATTTACCTCTGCTGGAATGGGAAAGGAAAATAGCTGGAACAAGCACAGCTCTCATATACGCGCAGTGCAATTGTCTATACGAGCGAGTTCCATGGGAATCCCACTGGAATCCCACTGAGACACACTCAGCAAACACGGCCCAAACACACGGTGTGCCAAAGAAGTGTGAGGAATTAAACATTTACTTTTCTTTCTCTTTTACCTTTGCACAACAGGACAGAAACCACCTGAATATCTCTTCATTGTAAATTTTCTGAAACTACTTTAAAAATACACATTTCCATTAGCAGCAGCACTGATCCTTTATTAATTCATGAAGAAGAAACATGATATAATTGGTAAGAGCTGATCACTTGGGAAACAGATGTCTGATTTTAAAACTTGGCCTGGACACTTGGGCTCGAAGCTACACAGGAATGTGAGTGCTATGACAACTGGCACTGTAACACCTGATTTATGCAAGCCTGTCCTTTCCCTCCCAGCCTTTTCTTACCTACCTGAAGCTGCTGGAATGGAAGGAGCACATTCAATAACTATGCTTTGCACCTGGGAATGAGATCTACAAAAACCCACCAGCCCAAACAACTAGGGTATTGTACATGAGCTACCTAAAACAGCAAGGGAGGAATCAGCCGGAGAAAAGTGTGTTGCAGCCTGCTCCTGTACAGGGATTAGGTGCCTTGTTCAGGTTTAGCGGGACATGCTTCTTTTCACTCTGGATTCACAGCCCTGAAAACTTAATTATAGCTTTTCACCTTGCATTGATTAACATGAGAAATGAAGAGACCTCTCTTCCGTCTGCTTTTTCTCCACCCACCCATTATCCTTGAATAACCCATCGCCTGTGGATTCCCACTCTCGGTAGTGCAGGGTTGCATTCCTACTGGGGAGGAGGGACCCGAGCTCAGCCTGAGTGAGGCTGCAGATGAAGCAGGGCAGAGGCCTCCTGCTACTGCTTTTTGGAGGGAAGGGGAAGTGTTTTGTGTAGCTTAGTGTGAGCAGCATGATCTGAGAGACCCTACTAAACCAAGACAAGCTTGTCTGAGGATGACTCCATGGGTAGGTCCCACCCCACAGTGAGGAGGTGAGTCCCAAGTTGCCCAGCCCACATTAAGCTGGGGCATGTGTGTGTGTACCTTGAAGCAAAACCCCAGTGTCAGAGATGAATGGCATCACTTTAAAAACGGCAAGATGCAGCACTTAGGGAGCCACACGATTCACATGGTCAAAATGATTTGGACTAGTAACTTCTCTGGCCATCCGAACCTCCACAAAGTGTTGTTCATACATGCACCAAATGGTCCAGAACCGCTGGAGGTTTCATTCCAGCTTAAGAAAGAGGCAGAGCTGCTCTGCAAGGAGCAGAAACAAAGGCAGTCCCGGAGGTGCTTCCTGTCTGTAGATGCTGTGGGGGAGCACCTCCAGGCCTGCTGGGGACATCTCCAAAAGGCGATGTGAAAGTGTTGCCTTCTCTGATGCCTGAGCTGGAGCTTCAAGCCCCTTGTCAGGCACCTATTGTTTCCTAGGAGGAAAGGGAGCATGGGAAAAACTGCAAAATGGGACATGTAGCCTCCACGAGTCTTTAAAATTTGTAATCAAAGGGCATAGAAAACAATTACAAAACGTGCAAAAGTATTCGTCACAAGCACTTAATACCTCCATCCTACAAAGCCGTGAAATAACTCGTATTCTACTTCCATACAGCTGAAATTTAAGTACCTTGGGGCCACCCGTTAGTTTTAATTAATTTTACAGAAAAAATCCCTGTGAAAAAAACTGAGTTGGGCTTTCCTTATCTCTTCCCTGCCGTTGGTTTCCTTCAGCTCCCCGCTACACTCCACTGCAGACGGCAGCTGCCGGGGCTGGCACGGCCAGATGCGGTCACAGCCCGGGCTCGGAGGGAGCCGCGGCTCAGCGAGCGGGGTCCCGCGCCGTGTCCCCGCGGGAGGGGCGGGACACCGCCGTCCCACTCCGCCCGCGGGCGGTGCCGCCAGGTGCGCCCGCCCCGGC